>SNVD02008301.1:0-33734 GCA_013180625.2 Boswellia sacra | reverse complement strand
AGATACTAGTCGCACAAGTAATAAAGTGATAAGTAAGATATCGTTCCCACGAGGATTGATTCTAATTGAATTTTGTTATTCGAAAGCAACAATAAACTAAATGAGGGGGGTTTTGTTGATTGATTAACTAGATGAAATATTAAGGCAAGTAAAGAATAACAAAACAGAAAGTTAATTTGAGTGAAAACTCAATGAGAGAAACCTGGTTAAGGGATCCTTCTCAGCCACAAGATATGGATTTGCTAATTAATCATAGAATTGTCATCCAATTACACCACTGAAATTATCAACCGTAGATAACAACAAGCTCTGTTATCCCAATCTTTCCTTACTTTGTTGTTAAATAAAACAGGCTCTTTATGTAATCTCTATCCATTAAACAACCTAGAACAAGCTCTCTAAATTTAATTCAATGGATGCATTACGATAAGAAAGATAGGTTGATCTAAGTAATAAACACATAAGCTCGGATTATTTAACTTAGGTTGTATTATCCAATTGCAATCTCTGATCACAATTTGGCTACTAAGGATTAGAAATTCAAGACAATTACGGATCAAGATTTCTAGTCTAGCAATAGACAATATCCAAATTATATTCAGTTGACCACCCAAATACAATCCAGCAAGCAATCATAAGCATTAGACATGGAAAAATACAAGCAACTTCAATTAGAGAATTGGATAACAACTTCTTGCACAATCAACTTACAAAAACCATATCAGGGGCTTTGAAATCACCCTCAACAATTTCAGATTCAGTTACACATGTTTAAGAATGTGGTAAATACAATACAACATGGAGACATTCCAGAAAATGAAAGGGAAGGGAAAAACTTAGCAAATTTGATGTAATTCTCTTTGGATTGTAGTTCTTCCTCTTTCAAAGCTTCCTTTCTCCTTCAAGAACTCCAGGAGATGAAAGAATTCCAGAGCTGCAGCCTCCACCACGTTCTCCCCTCTTCAAGTTATCAAAATAAAAACCCTAAACTGTGTTTAAATACTCTGCTACAGTGAATTGCTACAGTGCCCCGTATTATACATGCTACAGTGACTTGTGGAATTATATTTCTATACATCTCACACTGTTTTGATTACAACTTTTGATACACTGAATGGATTTATAAACCGTAAATTTCTCCAGAAAATAGACATCGAGAGCTTTCCAACGGTATATAACATGTCGTCGGGTTCATTGTATATCAATACAATTAAATCCGAGAAGATCACTGATTAGCAGAGGTGAAAAGGAAGGGTTTTACTCCATTTTTGTGCAAGTTGCTCCAAAACTCCTACAAACATCAAAACCACACAAGAACATAAAAAATACCAAGGAATATAGCAAAGAAACATGGACGAATTGATATAAAAGTAATACATAAATAGACACCTATCAATAGTCTAGGGAATCTGACTAAAAACGACCCTATTTGCCAGTTTATAAGAAAACTGGATGGGAAGCAAATCCCCGACTCATAGAAGGCATTTTAGCCGTTACTGGACGTAAAACCAGAAGAAGATGTGAGCCACAATCACAACTACTTGTATATTTGAATGTGTGTTATTGTCGAATTTTATTTCTTTCTTGTTTCGTTTGATCTGATTATCAATGTTGTTTTTGTGTTTTGTTGTTTGTTGATTTTGTTTGTTTTAATTTCAAGTTTTCTTTTTGACAAACCATATGACTATCCCATGTCGTAGGCACATGTGGAGATGAGTGTGGAGGTTTTGTCAACCTCCGCCGAAAGTATATCTCTACTTTTCATGCTTCACGTGGGAGATAAGTGTGGCATTTTTGTCAAACCCCACCGAAATTGTATTTCCATTTTTCATGCTTCACGTAGGAGACAAGTGTGTAGGTTTTATCAAACCTTGCCGAAAGCATATCTCATTTTTTCAAATCTTGGGGCGATAAATCTGCATCGAGCAACCCCCACCGAAAGTATGTCACCATGTGTAAAAATTTGAGAGTTTTATGGGTGTATATATACATTCTGCATATTTTCATATGTCATTCCATAACCTATCTTGCAATTGAAAAGCATAATATCAACGTGTCTTACACAAGATTAGAGCACTTGTAGAAATGGAGAAAACACCAATTCGGCGATTCCGCAATATATGCGTATTTTGCGGATCGCAATTTGGTAAAGATGGAGATTTTACCACAGCAGCTCTTGATCTTGGTAGGACATTAGCTGCGAGGGGTATTAATTTGATTTATGGAGGGTGTAGTCTTGGGTTAATGGGGTGTGTGTCAACAGCTGCATCCCTAGGAGGGAGCAAAGTTCTCGGCATTATCCCTAAACCATTAGCTGTACGAGATATCGTAGGCAACACCATAGGGGAAGAGTTACAGGTTTCTAGTATGCATGAGCGGATTGCACATATGGTCATTAAATCTGATGCATTTATAGCTTTGCCCGGTGGTTATGGTACATTAGAGGAGATATTCAAATCACCTCTTAGGCACAGCTAAACATCCATCGGAAACCCATTGGTTTGTTAAATGTCAATAATTTTTTTGATGGTTTGTTGTCTTTTCTTGATCAAGCAGTAGCAAAAAACTTCATTTCACAGTCGGCGAGGCAAATCCTGGTTACAGCTTCAACTGCAGGGGAGTTAATTGACAAATTACAAGCATTCGTCTATTCGCCTGATCCAACAATATCTCGGAGAGATTGGTTTGGAGAAGGCAATAAGAGGCGTAAACTGGATTTAACGCTCCATCTGTAATCTCTATCTGCTGGTTTGCTTCATTTTCGTTTGCTTTCTCTCTATTGTGTTTATTTGAGATTTTTTTTTATGTCATTTCTTTTGAGTTCTTTTTCAGGTTGTTTCTTTCACCGCAGGTAATATTTCTAATCTTGGCTTTAGCGTGGTGGCTTAAAAAGTTCAAGTTCTCTGAAACGCATCTGGATTTCTTTAATCCATAATAGATGAATAAGGAGGGCTAACTTTCTAACTTTTAGGACCCATTCTAACTGACTGTTTGTGTTTGTTGATTTGTTGGACTTATATTTTTCTGAGTAAGTTTAGTTTTATGTAATTTCGAGTTGTTGTGTGTTTTTGTCTTTATCAGTTTCGATTCAAAAAAAAAAACATTGTGGAAAAACCTGAGAATGGCAGAATATGGGGTTTTTTTAACTCTTGAAACGCATTCTCTCTCAATAAATCTGTAGTTTGTTTATTTCATGTTGTTTGAAGTGTCTTGTTTCTTGTTTTGTTATTTCATAACAAAGGTATATAGGCTGGAAACCTTAAGTCTGCGGGCTACTGGTCCTAAGGATTGTTGAAATATACAATCTTGACTCAGGTGTAACAACGCCATGTACCTCTTTTCTTGCATTTGTGGGTCGATGATAAGATAATGATTGAATTAAGAATAACTCTTGGAAAATAATAAATGATGCATGGATCTGTGTGCTTGAAATGTTTATGGTTTTCGCTTTGCTTTTGATTCCTTGCGCAACATTGAGCACTGAGCTATTATCACTGAGTTATTTGTTCACTTAGAGAAAGTTTATGAAATTTAAATGTTTCTTCAGATTTCAATGAATTCTAGAACTTGTTTGATGGTCACTCGAGGCGAAATCCTAGACTGTGCAACATTGGGGAAATGATTTAGGCCATCTTTGGACCGTTTGGGCCTTAATAGCCAACCTTGACTGAAATTGATCCCTAGTTACCCCTTTGAGCCTTTGTAAGCCTTTTTCTTTGTTAACTCACTAAAAGATTTCCTAACCTCAAATGAATTTATTCCAAACAGTTTATACCTTACCTATGAGCATGTAGATCGTTCACAATTAAATTTTGAGCTATGTTCTGGTTTTGGGAAGTTAGAGGAGGTTGGGATGTGTAATGAGCAATACAAGTGAGTTCTATTGTGTTTAAAAAAAAAAAAAAGAAAAACAAAAAAAAAAACCAATCTGTACTTATCGTCCACGTACTTACACATTGAGGACAATGTGTTGTTTAAGTGTGGGGGAGGGGAAGTGTAATAAAAAAAAAGAAGAAAAAAAAAAGAAAAAAAAAAGAAAAAAAAAGAAGAAGAATAAGAGATCTATACCCTTAAGTGTTCTTAAAAAAGAATGAAACAACAAAGTGTGGGGGTGTAGTTTTCTTTTGTTTTCTGCCAAAAAAAAAAAGATTGAGTGTTCTAAATAAGTTTGGGGGAGTAACCTGGTGAATTGAAATGAAGTTGTGTTATGGGATTGAGCTCTACATAGTCTTGAATGATTTATGTGTTTGTGGGTGATTTGAGCCAAATTATTATCCTTTATCATACCTTCACCCAAGCCAAACGTTACAAGCTTAATAAAGTCCTACTTGATCCTTGGTGTTGTGCATGTCTACATTCGTGGAGAGTGACCTGAAAAGCAGGCCTATGGAGTTCATTTATACACACATCTTCAATATTAAATATGATTCATTTTTATGCATAAACTCATTCGGGTTACAAGTGATTAGGTGAGAATGGCTCTACACACACACACTTGAGGAATTGAAGTGAAGCGAAACTAATATTTGAGATGAATTTCTTGATCAAGTGCATTATTTTGAAGTTTTCCTTGGGTTATAATTAAGTACAATCTTTGAGGCCTATTTGCAAGATGAAGCATTTGTGTGTTTTAATTTTTCTGTTGATTCTGTTTCGGTTTAGTTTTATTTCATATTGTCGTAGTTGCTCGAGGACTAGCAAAGTCTAAGTGTAGGGGAATTTGATAAGTGTCTATTTATATATCATTTTCATATCAATTCGTCCATGTTTCTTTGCTATATTCCTTGGAATTTTTATGTTTTTGTGTGGTTTTGATGTTTGTAGGAGTTTTGGAGCAACTTGCACAAAAATGGAGTAAAACCCTTCTTTTTCACCTCTGATAGTCAACCATCTTCTCGGATTTAATTGTATTGATATACAATGAACCCGATGACATATCATATAACGTTGAAAAGCTCTCGAAGTCTACTTTTTGGAGAAATTTACGGTTTATGAATCCATTCAGTGTACCGAAAGTTGTAATCAAAACAGTGAAAGAAGTGTAGA
Source organism: Boswellia sacra (assembly GCA_013180625.2). NCBI lineage: Eukaryota > Viridiplantae > Streptophyta > Magnoliopsida > Sapindales > Burseraceae > Boswellia > Boswellia sacra. The sequence goes on along the minus strand of SNVD02008301.1, from coordinate 28,688 downwards.
AATGTAATTCCACACATCACTGTAGCATGTATAATACGGGACACTGTAGCACGTTACTGTAGCAGAGTATTTAAACACATTTTAGGGTTTTATTTCATAACTTGAAGAGGGGAGAACGTGGTGGAGGCTTAAGCTCTGGAATTCTTTCATCTCTTGGAGTTCTTGAAGGAGAAAGGAAGCTTGGAAAGAGGAAGAACTACAATCCAAAGAGAATTACATCCAATTTGCTAAGTTTTTCCCTTCCCTTTCATTTTCTGGAATGTCTCCAGGTTGTATTGTATTTACTACGTTCTTAAACATGTGTAACTGAATCTGAATTGGTTGAGGGTGATTTCAAAGCCCCTGATATGATTTTTGTAAGTTGATTGTGCAAGAAGTTGTTATCCAATTCTCTAATTGAAGTTGCTTGTATTTTTCCAAGTCTAATGCTTATGATTGCTTGCTGGATTGTATTTGGGTGGCCAACTGAAGATAATCTGGATATTGTCTATTGCTAGACTAGAAATCTTGATCCGTAATTGTCTTGAATTTCTAATCATTAGTAGCAAAAATGTGATCAGAGATTGCAATTGGAGAATATAACCCAAGTTAAATAATCCGAGCTTGTGTGTTTATTGCTTAGATCAACCTGTCTTTCTTTTCGTAATGCATCCATTGAATTAAATTTAGAGAGCTTTTTCTAGGTTGTTTATGGATAGAGATTAAATAAAGAGCCTGTTTTATTTAACAACAAAGTAAGGAAAGATTGGGATAACAGAGCTTGTTGTTATCTACGGTTGATAAATTCACAGGGTAATTGGATGACAATTCTGTGATTAATTCGCAAATCATAATCTTGTGGTAGAGAATAATCCCTAACCGATTTCTTCATTGTGTATCCTCATTGATTTACTTTCGCAGTGTTATTATTTTCATTGCTTTCGTATTAAGTTTAGTTAATCAATCAACAAAAAACCCCCTGTTTAGTTTATTATTGCTGGAAAATAACAAATTCAATTAGAATCAATCCTCGTGGGAACGATATCTTACTCATCACTTTATTACTTGTGCGACTAGTATACTTGCTAGGTTCGAACGCATCATTCGCGGGATAATGTTTTGTTAACTCTCGAGTCACATTCTTGTGGACTTGTTCAGCGTGAATTGCTTAATCTATGGACACAATTTCGTGATGAATTGCAATGTTATAGTCTAGGGAATCTTACTAAAAACGACCCTTTTTGCTAGTTTATAAGAAAACTGGATGGGAAGCAAATCCCCGACTCATAGAAGGTGTTTCAGCCGTTACTGGACGTAAAACCAGAGGAAGATGTGAGCCACAATCACAACTACTTGTATATTTGAATGTGTGTTGTTGGTGTAGAATTTTTTTTCTTGTTTCGTTTGATCTGATTATCAATGTTGTTTTTGTGTTGTTGTTGTTTGTTGATTTGGTTTGTTTTAATTTCAAGTTTTCTTTTTGACAAACCATATGACTACCCTATGGCATAAGTACACGTGGGAGACAAGTGTGGAGGTTTTGTCAACCTCCACCGAAAGTGGATCTCTATTTTTTTATGCTTCACGTGGGAGACAAGTGTGGGGGTTTTGTCAACCCCCGCCGAAAGTGTATCTCATTTTCCATGCTTCACGTGGGAGACAAGTGTGTAGGTTTTGTCAAACCTCGCCGAAAGCATATCTCATTTTTTCAAATCTTGGGGCAATAAATCTGTATCGAGCAACCCCCACCGAAAGTATGTCCCCATGTGTCAAAATTTGAGAGTTTTATGGGTGTATATATACATTCTGCATATTTTCATATGTCATTCAATAACCTGTCTTGAAATTGAAAAGCATAATATCTAACGTGTCTTACACAAGATTAGAGCACTTGTATAAATGGAGAAAACACAAATTCGGCGATTCCGCAATATATGCGTATTTTGCGGATCGCAATTTGGTAAATATGGAGAGTTTACCACAGAAGCTCTTGATCTTGGTAGGACATTAGCTGCGAGGGGTATTCATTTTGATTTATGGAGGGGGTAGTCTTGGGTTAATGGGGTGTATGTCAACAGCTGCATCCCTAGGAGGGAGCAAAGTTCTCGGCATTATCCCTAAACCATTAGCTGTACGAGATATCGTAGGCAACACAATCGGGAAGAGTTACAGGTCTCTAGTATGCATGAGCGTATTGCACATATGGTTGTTAAGTCCGATGCATTTATAGTTTTGCCGGGTGGTATGTTGATAGGTGTCTATTTATATATCATTTTCATATCAATTCGTCCATGTTTCTTTGCTATTTTCATTGGTATTTTTATGTTTTTGTGTGGTTTTGATGTTTGTAGGAGTTTTGGAGCAACTTGCACAAAAAATGGAGTAAAACCCTTCATTTTCACCTCTGCTAGTCAGTGATCTTCTCGGATTTAATTGTATTGATATAAAATGAACCCGACGACATGTTATATACCGTTGGAAAGCTCTCGAAGTCTATTTTCTGGAGAAATTTACGGTTTATAAATCCATTCAGTGTACCAAAAGTTGTAATCAAAACAGTGTGAGAAGTATAGAAATGTAATTCCACAAAGCACTGTAGCATGTATAATACGGGACACTGTAGCAGATTACTGTAGCAGAGTATTTAAACACATTTTAGGGTTTTATTTTCATAACTTGAAGAGGGGAAAACGTGGGAGGAGGCTGCATTTCTGGATTTCTCTCATCCCGTGGAGTTCTTGAAGGAGAAAGAAGATTTTGAAAGAGGAGGAACTACAATTCCAAGAAGATTCATCTACAAAGAAGATTTTCAAGAATTTGCTAAGTTCTTTCTTTCCTTTTCAATTCTGGAATTTCTCTGTATTGTATTTGTTATTCTGATTGAATATGTGTAAATAAATTTGAATTGGTTGAGGGTGATTTCAAAGCCCTCGATATGGATTTTGTGAGTTGATTGTGTAAGAAATTGTATCCAATTCTCTAATTGAAGTTGCTTGTATTTTCCCATATCTAATGCTTATGATTGCTTACTGATTGTATTTGGAATGGCCAACTGAATATAATCTGTTGTTGTCTATTGCTAGATTAGAATCTTGATCCGTAATTGTCATGAATTTCCAATCATTAGTAGCAAAATTGTGATCAGAGATTGCAATTGGAAAATACAACCTAGGTTAAATAATCCGAACTGGTGTGATTATTGCTTAGATCAACCTATCTTTCTCATCGTAATGCTTCTATTGAATTAAACTTAGAGAGCTTGTTCTAGGTTGTTTAATGGATAGAGATTAAATAAAGAGCTTGTTTTATTTAACAACAAAGTAGGAAAGATTGGGATAACAGAGCTTGTTGTTATCTACGGTTGATAACTTCAATGCTGTAATTGGATTACAATTATATGTTAATTCACAAATTCATATCTTGTGGCAGAGAAAGAACCCTTAACCAAGTGTCTCTCATTGAATTTTTAATTCATTTAATATTGTGTTGTGTTATTCTTTATTTGCCTTCGTATTCAGTTTAATTAATCATTCAACAAAACCCCCCATATTTAGTTTATTGTTGCTGAAAAATAACAAATTTAATTAGAATCAATCCTCGTGGGAACGATATCCCACTCATCACTTTATTACTTGTGCGACTAGTATACTTGCTAGTTTCGAACACATCAAGTTTTTGGCGCCGTTGCCGGGGATTGATTTTCTAATCAATTTGTTATTCTGTTTTTAATACTGATTCTTGATTGTTATTTCCTGATTGTTTGTGTTTAGGCTTTTATATCTGAGGGAGAAGCGGATCAACGACTTAAGAGAATTAAGGAGTTTCTTCAATCCTCGAATTTAAGGCAAAATCGGTCAATTTCAACTCCACCTCCAGAATTTGACCTTGCACGACATACTTCCCTCCCATCTTCTTGCAGTTCAATCAAATCTGAATTGGAAGCAATGGCGATGGAAAATGATCAGACTCTTAAGGAGTTAGCGGCTCCAATTATTGATCAACAACAGCTATGCATAAGCACCAATTCTGAGATAGATTTTGAACTTAAATCTGGACTGATTCATCTCTTGCCTACATTTCATGGTTTTGCAGGAGAGGATCCGAATAAACACCTTAAAGAATTTCATGTGGTATGCTCAAGTATGAAGCCAACCGGCGTTTCTGAAGAGCAAATTAAATTGAGAGCTTTCCCATTCTCATTAGCAGATTCGGCAAAAGATTGGTTATACTACCTACCACCAGGTACCATTACCAATTGGAATGAGATGAGTAAACTCTTTTTGGAGAAATACTTTCCAGCCTCGAAAGTTACAAATATTAGAAAAGATATTAGTGGCATTCGACAACACAATGGAGAATCACTTCATGAATATTGGGAGAGATTTAGAAGGTTAGGTGCTAGCTGTCCAAACCATCAAATTAGTGATGGACTCCTAATTCAATATTTCTATGAGGGTCTACTACCATTGGAAAGGAGTATCATTGATGCTGCTAGTGGTGGAGCACTGGTTAATAAAACACCGAAAGTGGCAAGACGTTTGATTAGTGACATGGCAGCGAACTCCCAACAATTCAGCAGTCAATTTGAGCCAAAACTACCAAAAAGAGTAAATGAGGTAAGTACTTCAAACATTGAACAACAACTTTGTGAACTTACCTCTCTTGTAAAAAAATGGCTGTAGGACATATGCAGCAATCTTATGCATGTGGGGTATGTTCTGCCATGGACCATCCAACCGACATGTGTCCAACTTTGAAAGAAGGAGATACAGAACAAGCCAATGCTATAGGTGGATTTCCAGGACAACCAAGGCAAAGGTATGACCCTTTCTCTAATAATTACAATGCTGGATGGAGAGATCACCCTAATTTGAGATATGGGAATCGTCAACCAATCGCTCCAAATGCTATACCAAATCGACCACCAGGTTTCAATCAACCAAGGGTGCAGCAACCATTTCAAGCACAACCACCACCAACACCACAACCAGCACCGCAACCAGCTCCACAAAATTTAGGTACATCTCTCGAGGATATTGTTAAAGCACTTGCCACTAACACAATGCAATTTCAGCAGGAAACTAGGGCAAGTATCCAAAACCTGGAAAGCCAAATAGGACAATTGGCCACTAACATGAGCAAATTTGAGAGTCAAAGCTCAGGAAAATTGCCATCTCAGCCAGTGATTAATCCAAGAGAAATGCTAGTGCTGTAACTTTGAGAAGTGGAAAGCAATTAGAGATTCCACCAAAGAAATCACAAGCTGATGAAGGGGAAGACACCACTTCCACCATGAACAAAACATCCACTTCTAAGGTAAATCCTAAAACTTCCATTCATTCATATGTTACCCCTCCACCTTTTCCCAGCAGATTTGCAAAATCAAAGAAGGAGGAACAAGAACAAGAAATCCTGGAAACTTTTCGCAAGATCGAGGTAAACATACCACTTCTGGATGCTATCAAGCAAGTGCCTCGTTATGCAAAATTTCTCAAAGAGTTATGCACCAACAAGAGGAAGTTGAAAGGAAATGAGAAGGTAAGTGTGGGGAAAATGTTTCAGCTGTATTGCAAAGAAAAATTCCTCCGAAATGCAAAGATCCAGGTACGTTCACCATTCCATGCACCATTGGCAATACCAATTTTGAAAGAGCTATGTTAGATTTAGGAGCATCAATTAATGTCATGCCCTATTCTATTTATGCTTCCTTGAATCTTGGACCCCTTGCGGAAACGGGTATTGTAATTCAACTTGCTGATCGTTCTAATGCATATCCCAAGGGAGTTGTGGAAGATGTGCTTGTGCAGGTGAATCAATTGGTTTTTTCAGCAGACTTCTATGTCCTTAAAATAGAGGATGAAACGTCTCCCAATCCAACACCAATTCGTTTAGGGAGGCCATTCTTGAAAACTGCCCGAACCAAGATTGATGTTCATGATGGCACTCTCACCATGGAATTTGATGGCGAGGTGATTAGCTTCAATATTTTTGAGGCAATGAGATACCCTATTGACTTACATTCTATCTTTGCAGTTGATGTCATTGATTCTTTGGCACAACAATTTTTTGAGTTAACTCGCAAAGATGAATTGGAAGTAGCCATTAGTGACCACATAAGGACAGAAAGTTTCAAAGAACCAGGAAAGTTGATACATGTGTCTAAAGAAGTGGAGGAAGCTGTGGAAAGCTTGGATGAGACTATAACTATCACCACAAACAGGTATGATGTTTCGTACATTGAATTGCCTTTATCTAATGAGAAAATTCTTCCTTCTGTGATGAAAGCCCTACCTTGGAGCTTAAGCCTCTTCCAGAACATTTGAAGTATGTATTCTTGGGTGAGAAGAATACTTTGCCAGTCATAATAGCCAAGGGCCTTACACCATTGCAAGAAGAGAAACTCATCCGAGTGCTTCGAGATCACAAAACAGCCATTGGGTGGACAAATGCTGACATCAAAGGTATTAGCCCAGCCATATGCATGCACCGTATCTTATTAGAAGAAGGATCCAAGCCCACTCGAGAAGCACAGCGAGGTTGAATCCTCCAATGATGGAAGTTGTCAAGAAAGAAATCCTGAAATTGCTAGATGTGGGTGTGATTTATCCAATTTCGGATAGCAATGTGGGTAAGTCCAGTCAGTCGTTCCAAAGAAATCTGGTGTTAAGGTGGTTAAGAATGCAATAATGAGCTAGTTCCCACTCGTATCCAAACCGAGAGGGGGGTGGCTGAGTTTGTATTGATTATCGAAAGCTCAATTCTGCAACTCGCAAGATCACTTTCCTTTGCCATCATTGATCAACTGATGGAGAGCTTAGCCAGGTCATTCTATTATGTTTTTCTTGAGGGCTATTCAGGATATAATCAGATTGTCATTGCCCCTGTAGATCAAGAGAAAACTACATTTACATGCCCATTTGGTACATTTGCGTATCGACGCATGACGTTCGGTCTTTGCAATGCCCCTGCCACTTTCCAAAGGTGTATGGTAAGTATTTTCTCTGATTATGTTGAGAACATCATTGAGGTATTTATGGATGATTTTAGTGTTTTTGGTGATTCTTTGATAAATGCCTTGATAACCTTACACTTATACTTCAAAGATGTATGAAACGAACCTTGTTCTGGAATGGTGAAAAATGTCATTTTATGGTTGATCAACAGTATAGTTTGGGGACAGTATTTCTGCTACGCGGTATAGAAGTTGATAAATCCAAGATAGATTTTATATGTTCCTTACCCCTTCCCACAAGTGTGCGGGATATTCGTTCGTTTCTTGGTCATGCAGGTTTCTATCGTCGATTCATCAAAGATTTCTCGAAGATAGCATTTCCTCTATGCAGATTATTGCAAAATGATGTGGCCTTTGAATTTGATGAGAAATGCAGAGAGGCATTTGAGAAACTGAAGGAACTCTTGACTTCAGCTCCAATAATCCAATCTCCAAATTGGAATCATCCATTCGAGATCATATGTGATGCGAGTGATTATACTGTGGGTGCCATTTTGGGTCAAAGAATTGGCAGAGTTCCACATGCCATTTATTACGCATCTCGGACTTTAAATGATGCTCAACTTAATTTTTCTACCACTGAGAAAGAGCTGCTAGCAGTTATTTTTGCTTTAGAAAAGTTTCGATCTTATTTGATTGGTATAAAGTAACCATTTATTCTGATCATGCAGCTTTGAGGTACTTGCTCACAAAGAAAGATGCAAAACCAAGGCTTATCAGGTGGATACTCATTTTACAGGAATTTGACTTGGAGATCAAAGATAAGAAGGGAAGTGAAAACTTAGTTGCAGACCATCTCAGTCGCATTGTCCATGACGAGGATGTACTGCCATTACAAGAAAGTTTTTCCGGATGAACAATTGCTGTCTCTACATGTAGCAGCCCCTTGGTATGCAGATATTGTTAATTACTTAGTTACCAAGAAGCTACCACATGACTTGACTCGAGCTCAAAGAGACAAGATCAAAAACATTGCCAAATATTACATAGGGGATGATCCATACTTATGGAAGCATTGTTCTGATCAAGTGATAAGAAGGTGTGTTTCTGAATCTGAATTTAATTCAATTTTGACCTTCTGTCATTCTTATGCATGTGGCGGTCACTTCGGACCAAAAAGAACAGCCCTGAAAGTTCTTGATTGTGGATTCTACTGGCCATCATTGTTCAAAGATGCATATCTATTTTGCAAAGCTTGTGACCGTTGTCAAAGGACAGGTAATTTAAGTGCCAAAAATCAAATGCCACAAACCCCTATACTTGTTGTTGAGATTTTTGATGTGTGGGGTATTGATTTTATGGGTCCTTTTCCTTCATCTTTTGGTAATGTTTACATTATACTTGCTGTGGATTATGGTTCTAAATGGGTGGAAGCAAAAGCTACGAGAACTAATGATTCTAAAGTTGTTGTAGATTTTGTGAAATCTAACATTTTTTGCGAGATTTGGAACACCAAGAGCCATGATTAGCGATAGAGGGACACACTTCTGCAACCAATCATTTGAAGCCTTGCTCAAGAAATACAACATCACTCACAAGGTGTCTACTGCCTATCATCCACAAACAAGTGGTCAAGTTGAAGTTTCAAATCGAGAAGTCAAGTCCATTCTCGAGAAGACAGTGAATCCGAACCGAAAAGATTGGAGCCTACGATTGAATGATGCACTTTGGGCATACCGGACTGCTTACAAGACACCTATTGGTATGTCTCCGTACAGGTTAGTCTACGGTAAGCCATGCCACCTTCTAGTGGAGCTCGAACATAAAGCATGGTGGGCAGTAAAGCTTTGTAACATGGAGATGGATGCTGCTGGAGAACAAAGGAAGCTTCAACTGCAAGAATTGGAAGAACTTAGAAATGATGCCTCTGAGAATTCCAGAATTTACAAGGAGAAAACTAAGGCATTTCATGATAAAATGATCTCCATGAAGAATTTTTGAAGTGGGACAGAAAGTTTTTTATTTCATTCTCGCCTCAAATTATTTCTAGGTAAGTTCCGATCCGATTTGGGTTGGACCTTTTGTTATTACTAAGTTTCCTCATGGGCGTGGAAATCAAGAGCTTAAAAATGGACAAAGTATTCAAGGTGAATGGGCATAGGTTGAAGCCTTACTATGAGAATTCAGTGATGCAAGACATCGAGGAGGTACATCTCTACGAGCCAGCTTATCTTGATGGGTGATGGCAAGTAACGTCAGGCTGAGGACGTGAAACCAAGCGCTTATTGGGAGGCAACCCAATGTTTTTGAAACATAAATAAAAAGAGACAAAGAAAAGAAGGTAGTAATGATCAATTTTTGTGTTTCGAGGAGATTCCTCTCATGGGCTATTATAATTGATCAGGTTTATCTCTCTTTGCCATTTGTCTAATTTGCTTTGTTGTTTGTTTTTGACTTTCATTTGCTCTTGTGTTTTTATTTCTTTTATGTGTCTCTATTTTCTTTTCTTTTCTTTTCTTTTCTTGTGTTTAATTTGATTATTCCGTGCTTCGAGTTCAGTTGTGCAACAGCTTGAGGAAACATTCAAACGGGAGTTGAAGCAATTGTTCGAAGGTTTGAAACGTGCATATCTGGGAGAAGAACAAACTCAATCGCATTATCGGTAATATCTCTCCTGTTCGTCTCTTCAATGGATGCTGATATCTTTCTATCGAACCTTCGTAAATATTTCCCTTCACTTCCTCAAAATGCTGTGTTAAAAATTTATAAAGTACGGATGACTAGACTTTGGGCATTGATGCTCCTAAATGTGCCTGCTGATATCCGATTGCTTATCGAAGCCAAGGTGAGATTGTCCGGTGAGCCGGACATTAATCTCGCAAAATACATGCCTGGTCTAGGAAGAGCTACTACGCCAAGAGGCGAAGAGCGAAAAGGTTACAAGTATGTTATAAATGTGCTAGATGGAATTGTAACCAGACTTGTCGTTCATTAGGTTTGCGTCCAGGAATAGAGAAGATAAACTTTCATTTATTAAGAATGGTTTGAGTAATGAGTCGCTGGATAATGTTTTGTTAACTCTCGAGTTACATTCTTGTGGACTTGGTCAGCGTGAATTGCTTAATCTATGGACACAATTTCGTGATGAATTGCAGTGTTATAGTCTAGGGAATCTGACTTAAAACGACCCTGTTTGCCAGTTTATAAGAAAACTGGATGGGAAGCAAATCCCCGACTCATAGAAGGCGTTTCAGCCGTTACTGGACGTTATACCAGAGGAAGATGTGAGCCACAATCACAACTACTTGTATATTTGAATGTGTGTTGTTGTTGTCGAATTTTATTTCTTTCTTGTTTCGTTTGATCTGATTATCAATGTTGGTTTTTGTGTTGTTGTTGTTTGTTGATTTTGTTTGTTTTAATTTCAAGTTTCTTTTTGACAAACTAGATGACTACCCCATGATATAAGCACACGTGGAAGACAAGTGTGGAGGTTTTGTCAACCTCCGCCGAAAGTATATCTTTACGTTTCATGCTTCACGTGGGAGACAAGTGTGGAGTTTGTCAACTCACCGAAAGTGCTATCTCCATTTCCATGCTTCCCGTGGGAAACAAGTATTGGTAGGTTTTGTCAAACCTCGCGATAACATATCTATTTTTTCAAATCTTGGGGGATAAATCTGCATCGAGCAACTCCCCCTCCCTTCTTCCTTCCAACCCGGGGGAAAGTATGTCCCCATGTGTTCAAATTGAGAGTTTCTGGGTGTCTATAAATATGCATATTTCAGATGTCATTTATAACCGTCTGCAATTGAAAAGCATAATATCTAAACGTGTCTTACACAAGATTAGAGACTTGTAGAAATGGAGAAAACACCAATTCGGCGATTCCGTAATATATGCGTATTTTGCGGATCGCAATTGGTAAAGATGGAGAGTTTACCACAGCAGCTCTTGATCTCGGTAGGACATTAGCTGCGAGGGGTATTAATTTGATTTATGGAGGGGGTAGTCTTGGGTTAATGGGGTGTGTGTCGACAGCTGCATCCCTAGGAGGGAGCAAGTTCTCGGCATTATCCCTAAACCATTAGCTGTACGAGATATCGTAGGCAATACAATCGGGGAAGAGTTACAGGTCTCTAGCATGCATGAGCGTATTGCACATATGATTGTTAAGTCCGATGCATTTATAGCTTTACCCGGTGGTTATGGCACATTAGAGGAGATATTTCAAATCACCTCTTGGGCACAGCTAAACATCCATAAAAAACCCATTGGTTTGGTAAATGTCAATAATTTTTTTGATGGTTTGTTGTCTTTTCTTGATCAAGCTGTAGAAAAAAATTTTATCTCACCATCAGCGAGGCAAATCCTTGTTACAGCTTCAACGGCAGGGGAGTTAATTGACAAACTACAAGAATTCGTCTATTCGACTGATCCAACAACAGCTCGGATTGATTGGTTTGGAGAAGGCAATAAGAGGCGTAAACTGGATTTAACACTCCATCTGTAATCTCTATTTCCTGGTTTGCTTCGGTTTTGTTTGCTTTCTTTTTATTGTGTTTATTTGAAGTTTTTCATGTTATTTATTTTGAGATTTTTCAGGTTGTTTCTTTCCTCCCAGGTAATATTTTCTAATCTTGGTTTTTAGAGTGGTGGCTTAAAAAGTTTAAGTCCTCTTGAAACGCATTATTGATCTCTTTAATCTATAATGGCTGAATAAGGAGGCTAACTTCTAAACTTTTTAGACCCATTCTAACTGACTTGTTTGTGTTTACTGATTTGTTGGACTTTATTATTTTCTGAGTAAGTTTAGTTTTATGTAATTTGAGTTGTTGTGTGTTTTTGTTTTTATCAGTTTCGATTCGAAAAAAAAAACATTGTGGAAAAACCTGAGAATGGCAGAATATGGGGTTTCCTTAACTCTTGAAACGCATTCTCTCTAAATAAATCTGTAGTTTGTTATTTCATGTTGTTTGAAATGTCTTGTTTCTTGTTTTGTTCTTTCATAATAAAGGTATATAGGCTGGAAACCTTAAGTCTGCGGGCTACTGTTCCTAAGGATTGTTGAAATATACAATCTTGACTCAGGTGTAACAATGCCACGTACCTCTTTTCTTGCATTTTGTGGGTCGATGATAAGATAATGATTGAATTAAGAATAACTCTTGGAAAATGATAAATGATGCATGGATCTGTGTGCTTGAAATGTTTAGTGGTTTTCGCTTTGCTTTTGATTCCTTGCGCAACATTGAGCACTGAGCTATTATCACTGAGTTATTTGTTCACTTAGAGAAAGTTTATGTAAATTAAAAGTTTCTTCAGATTTCAATGAATTCTAGAACTTGTTTGATGGTCACTCGAGGCGAAATCCTAGACTGTGCAACATTGGGGAAATGATTTAGGCCATCTTTGGAACGTTTGAGCCTTAATAGCCAACCTTGACAGAAATTGATCCCTAGTTACCCCTTTGAGCCTCTGTAAGCCTTTTTCTTTGTTAACTCACTAAAAGATTCCTAACCTAAAATGAATTTGTTCCAAACAGTTTATCCCTTACCTATGAGCATGTAGATCATTCACATTAAATTCTGAGCTATGTTCTGGTTTTGGGAAGTTAGAGGAGTTTGGGATGTGTCATGAGCAATGCTAGTGAGTTCTATTATGTTTGTAAAAAAAAAAAAGAAAAAAAAAAGACAATCTGTACTTATCGTCCACGTACTTACACATTGAGGACAATGTGTTGTTTAAGTGTGGGGGAGGGGAAGTGTAATAAAAAAAAAAGAACAAAAAAGAAAAAAGAAGGAAAAAAAGAACAAAAGAAGAAGAATAAGAGATCTATACCCTTAATGTTCTTAAAAAGAATGAAACAACAAAGTGTGGGGGTGTAGTTTTCTTTTGTTTTCTGAAAAAAAAAAAAAAGATTGATTGTTCTAAATAAGTTTGGGGGTGTAACCTGGTGAATTGAAATGAAGTTGTGTTATAGGGTTGAGCTCTACATAGTCTTGAATGAATTATGTGTTTGTGGGTGATTTGAGCCAAATTATTATCCTTTATCATACCTTCACCCAAGCCAAACGTTACAAGCTTAATAAAGTCCTACTTGATCCTTGGTGTAGTGCATCTCTACATTAGTGGAGAGTGACTTGAAAAGCAGGCCTATGGAGTTCATTTATACACACATCTTCAATATTAAATATGATTCATTTTTTTGCATAAACTCATCCGGGTTACAAGTGATTAGGTGAGAATGGCTCTACACACACACACTTGAGGAATTGAAATGAAGCGAAACTAATCTTTGAGATAAAATTCTTGATCAAGTGCATTATTTTGAAGTTTTCCTTGGTTATAATTAAGTACAATCTTTGAGGCCTATTTGCAAGATGAAGCATTTGTGTGTTTTAATTTTTTGTCGATTCTGTTTCGGTTTAGTTTTATTTCATATTGTCGTAGTTGCTCGAGGACTAGCAAAGTCTAAGTGTGGGGGCATTTGATAAGGGTCTATTTATATATCATTTTCATATCAATTCGTCCATGTTTCTTTGCTATATTCCTTGGTATTTTTATGTTTGTGTGTGGTTTTGATGTTTGTAGGAGTTTTGGAGCAACTTGCACAAAAATGGAGTAAAACCCTTCATTTTCACCTCTGCTAGTCAACCATCTTCTCGGATTTAATTGTAATTGATATACAATGAACCCGATGACATATCATATACCGTTGAAAAGCTCTCGAAGTCTACTTTTTGGAGAAATTTACGGTTTATGACTCCATTCAGTGTACCGAAAGTTGTAATCAAAACAGTGTAAGAAGTGTAGAAATGTAATTCCACACATCACTGTAGCATGTATAATACGGGACACTGTAGCACGTTACTGTAGCAGCGTATTTAAACACATTTTAGGGTTTTATTTCATAACTTGAAGAGGGGAAAACGTGGGAGGAGGCTGCATTTCTGGATTTCTCTCATCCCTTGGAGTTCTTGAAGGAGCAAAGGAAGCTGGAAAGAGGAAGGAAAGAATACAATCAAGGAGAATTACATCACAATTTGTCTAAGTTTTTTCCGTTCCCTTTCATTTTCGAATGTCTCCAGTTGTATTGTATTTACCACGTCTTAAACATGTGTAACTGAATCTGAACTGGTTGAGGGATTTCAAAGCCCCTGATATGGTTTTTGTAAGTGATTGTTTAAGGAATGTATCCAATTCTTAATGAAGTTGCTTGATTCTCCTATTTAATGCTTATGATTGCTTGGTGATTGTATTTGAGTGGCCAAACTGAATATAATCTGGTTGTGATTTATTGCTAGATTAGAAAATCTTGATAGTAATTGTCTTGAATTTCTAATCAATAGTAGCAAAATTGTGATCAGAGATTGCAATTGGAGAATACAACCTAAGTTAAATAATCCGAGCTTGTGTGTTTATTGCTTAGATCAACCTATCTTGCTTATCGTAATGCATCCATTGAATTAAATTTAGAGAGCTTGTTCTAGGTTGTTTAATGGATAGAGATTAAATAAGAGCTTGTTTTATTTAACAACAAAGTAAGGAAAGATTGGGGTAATAGAGCTTGTTATTATCTACGGTTGATAACTTCAATGCTGTAATTAGATGACAATTCTACAATTAATTCGCAAATCCATATCTTGTGGTAGAGAAGGATCCCTTAACCAGCTTTCTCCCATGATTTTTCATTCAAATTTACTTTCTGTTTTGTTATTCTTTACTTGCATTCTTATTTCATTTAGTAAAGCATTCAACAAAACCCCCCCTGTTTAGTTTATTGTTGCTGGAAATAACAAATTCAATTAGAATCAATCCTCGTGGGAACGATATCTTACTTATCACTTTATTACTTGTGCGACTAGTATAATTGCTAGTTTTGAACGCATACATTGCCACTAACACAATGCAATTCCAGCAGGAAACTGGGGAAAGTATCCAAAACCTGCAAATCAAATGGGACAATTGGCTACTAGCATGAGCAAATTCGAGGGCCAAGACTCAGAAAAATTATCTTCTCAAACGGTGATCAATCCAAGAGACAGGACTGCTATTGTAATAACTTCACGAAAGGAGATCAATTAGATGTCTTGCCAAGGAAATCCAAATGATGAAGCAGATGAACCAATTCCACAGGACAAAACATGACATTCTCAGGTACATCCGATAACTCCCATTTTAATATGTTACTCTCCATTTTCTATAGATTGCAAAACGAAGAAGGGGGAACAGGAACAGGAAATCCTGGAAACTTTTCGCAAGATCGAGGTAAATATACCACGTCTGGATGCTATTAAGCAAGTACCTCGTTATGCAAAATTTCTCAAGGAGTTATGCACCAACAAGAGAAAGTTGAAGGGAAATGAGAAAGTAAGCGTGGGGGAAAATGTTTCAGCTGTACTACAAAGAAAAATTCCTCCCAAATGCAAAGATCCAGGTACGTTCACCATTCCATGTACCATTGGTAGAACCAAATTTGAAAGAGCTATGTTAGATTTAGGAGCATCTATTAATATCATGCCATATTCTATTTATGCTTCTTTAAATCTTGGACCTCTTGCGGAAACTGGTATTACCATTCAACTTGCTGATCGTTCTAATACATATCCCAAGGGAGTTGTGGAAGATGTGCTTGTGCAGGTGAATCAATTGGTTTTTCCAGCAGACTTCTATATCCTTAAAATAGTGGATGAGACATCTCCTAATCCAACACCGATTCTTTTAGGGAGGCCATTCTCGAAAACTGCTAGAATCAAGATTGATGTTCATTATGGCACTTTGACCATAGAGTTTGATGGAAAGGTGATATGTTTTAATATTTTTGAGGAAATGAGGTACTCTAATGACTTACATTCTGTTTTTGCAGTTGACGTTATTGATTATTGGCCACAACAATATTTTGAGTTAACTCGCAAGAATGGAGTGGATGTTGCTATTAGTGAACACATAAGGATAGAAAGTTTCAAAGAACCAAGAAAGCTGATACAAGTGTCTAAAGAAGTGGAGGAAGCTTTGACAAGCTTGGATGAGACTATAGCTATCACCACAAATAGGTATGATGTTTCGTACATTGAATTGCCTTTATCTAATGAGAAACTTCTTCCTTCTGTGATGAAAGCTAATACCTTGGAGCTTAAGTCACTTCCAGATCATTTGAATTATGGATTCTTGGGTGAGAATGATACTTTGCGAGTTACAATGGAAATGGGCCTTGCACGAATACAAGAAGATAAACTCGTCCGAATACTTACAGATCACAAAATAGCTATTGAGTGGACAATTGTTGAAATCCAAGGCCCATCCATATGCATTGACCGTATCTTGTTAGAAGAGGGATCCAAGCCCATTAGAGAAGCACAACAGAAATTGGATCCTCCCATGATGGAACCAACGTCGGGCTGAGGACGTTAAACCAAGCGCTTATTGGGAGGCAACCCAATGTTTTTGAAAAATGAAAAAAAAGAAGAAAAGAAAAATAAAATGAGGTAATAATGATCGATTTTTGTGTCTCAAGGAGATTCCTTTCGTAGGCCATCAAATTGATCAGGTTTTATCTCTCTTTGCCATCTGTCTCATTTGTTTTTATATTTTTTACTTGTTTTTGACTTTTGTTTGCTATTGTGTTGTTATCTCTTTTATGTGTCTTTAGTTTCGTTTTTGCTCTTTTCTTTTCCTTTCTTTTGTTTAATTTGATTACTCTGTGCTTTGAGCTCATTTGTGCAGCAGCTTGTGGAAACATCCAAACGGAAGTTGAAGTCATTTGCCAAAGGTTTGAAACGTGCATATCTTGAAGAAAAACAAACCCGATCGCATTACTCGGTAATATCTCTCTTTTTCTTCTCTTCAATGGATGCTGATATCTTTCTATCGAACCTTCGTAAATATTTCCCTTAACTTCCTCAACATGCTGTGTTTAAAATTTATAAAGTACGGATGACTAGACTTTGGGCATTGATGCTCCTAAATGTGCCTGATGATATCCGATGGCTTATCGAAGCCAAGGTGAGATTGTCCGGTGAGCCGGACATTAATCTCGCAAAATACATGCCTGGTCTAGGAAAGAGCTACTACGCCAAGAGGCGAAGAGCGAAAAGGTTACCAGTATGTTATAAATGTGCTAGATGGAATTGTAACCAGACTTGTCGTTCATTAGGTTTTGCGTCCAGGAATAGAGAAGATAAACTTTCATTTATTAAGAATGGTTTGAGTAATGAGTCGCTGGATAATGTTTTGTTAACTCTCGAGTCACATTCTTGTGGACTTGTTCATCGTGAATTGCTTAATCTATGGACACAATTTCGTGATGAATTGCAGTGTTTAAGTCTAGGGAATCTGACTAAAAACGACCCTGTTTGCCAGTTTATAAGAAAACTGGATGGGAAGCAAATCCCCGACTCATAGAAGGCGTTTTCAGCCGTTACTGGACGTAAAACCAGAGGAAGATGTGAGCCACAATCACAACTACTTGGATATTTGAATGTGTGTTGTTGTTGTAGAATTTTTTTTCTTGTTTCGTTTGATCTGATTATCAATGTTGTTTTTGTGTTGTTGTTGTTTGTTGATTTTGTTTGTTTTAATTTCAAGTTTTCTTTTTGACAACCCAGATGACTACCCCATGATATAAGCACACGTGGAAGACAAGTGTGGAGGTTTTGTCAACCTCCGCCGAAAGTATATCTGATACTTTCAGCTGTCTCCCTATCGGTGAGATAAGTGTGCGCTGTTTTGGTCTACTACCCGCACCGGTGGCACGTTATATCTCTGACTTGTCATTCTTCCATGGGAGATAAGTGTGGCGTTTTTGGTCAAAACCCCCCTGTAAAAGATCACAATGCTCAATTTTCATGCACACTGGGCGACAATTGTTGTAGGTTTTTGTCAACTCCCCTAAAGCATATCTATTTTTTCAAATCTCCTCTGGGTGATAAATCTCTGCATCGAGCACCCCCACCGAAAGTATGTTCCCCATGTTCAAATTTAGAGTTTTACGTGTGTATATATCCATGCTGCGATATTTTGAAATGTCCATTTCATTACCTGTATTTCACTTGATCGCATAATACCTAACGTGCACTTGGTCTTACACAAGTTTAAAGCACTTGTAGAAATGGAGAAAACAACAATTCGACGATTCCAAAATATATGCGTATTTTGTGGATCGCAATTTGGTAAAGATGGAGAGTTTACAACAGCAGCTCTTGATCTTGGTATGACCTTGATGCGTTCACTAGCAAGTATACTAGTCGCACAAGTAATAAAGTGATAAGTAAGATATCGTTCCCACGAGGATTGATTCTAATTGAATTTGTTATTTTCCAGCAACAATAACTAAACAAGGGGGGTTTTGTTGAATGATTAACTAAATGAAATAAGAAAAGCAAATGAAGAATAACACAAAGCAAAGTTAAATGGAGTGAAAAATCAATGAGAGACACTTGGTTAAGAGTTCATTCTCTGCCACAAGATATGAATTTGTGAATTAACATAGAATTGTAATCCAATTACGCATTGAAGTTATCAACCGTAGATAACAACAAGCTCTGTTATCCCAATCTTTCCTTACTATGTTTTTAAATAAAACAAGCTCTTTATTTAATCTCTATCCATTAAACAACCTAGAATAAGCTCTCTAAGTTTAATTCAATAGAAGCATTACGATGAGAAAGATATGTTGATCTAAGCAATAATCACACAAGTTCGGATTATTTAACCTAGGTTGTATTTTCCAATTGCAATCTCTGATCACAATTTTGATACTAATGATTGGAAATTCATGACAATTACGGATCAAGATTTCTAATCTAGCAATAGACAACAACAATTATATTCAGTTGGCCATTCCAAATACAATCAGTAAGCAATCATAAGCATTAGATATGGGAAAATACAAGCTACTTCAATTAGAGTATTGGATAACAATTTCTTACACAATCAACTCACAAAATCCATATCAAGGGCTTTGAAATCACCCTCAACCAATTCAGATTTAGTTACACATATTCAATCAGAATAACAAATACAATAAAGAGAAATTCCAGAATTGAAAAGGAAAGAAAGAACTTAGCAAATTGTTTGAAAATCTTATTTGTAGATGAATCTTATTGGAATTGTAGTTCCTCCTCGTTCAAAATCTTCTTTCTCCTTCAAGAACTCCAAGGGATGAGAGAAATCCAGAAATGCAGCCTTCTCCCACGTTTTCCCTCTTCCAGTTATGAAAATAAAACCCTAAAATGTGTTTAAATACTCTGCTACAGTAACCTGCTACAGTGTCCCGTATTATACATGCTACAGTGATTTGTGGAATTACATTTCTATACTTCTCACACTGTTTTGATTACAACTTTTGGTACACTGAATGGATTTATAAACCGTAAATTTCTCCAGAAAATAGACTTCGAGAGCTTTCCAACGGTATATAATATGTCATCGGGTTCATTGTATATCAATACAATTAAATCCGAGAAGATGGTTGACTAGCAGAGGTGAAAATGAAGGGTTTTACTCCATTTTTGTGCAAGTTGCTCCAAAACTCCTACAAACATCAAAACCACACAAAAACATAAAAATACCAAGGAATATAGCAAAGAAACATGGACGAATTGATATAAAAGTAATACATAAATAGACACCTATCAGACATTAGCTGCGAGGGGTATTAATTTGATTTATGGAGGGGGTAGTCTTGGGTTAATGGGGTGTGTGTCGACAGCTGCATCCCCCCCCCTTAGGGGAAGCAAGTCTCGGCATATCCCTAAACCATTAGCTGTACGGATATCGTATGCAACACCATGGGGGAAGAGTTACAGGTTTCTAGTATGCATGAGCGTATTGCACATATGATTATTAAATCCGATGCTTTTATAGCTTTACCCGGTGGTTATGGCACATTAGAGGAGATATTTCAAATCACCTCTTGGGCACAGCTAAACATCCATAAAAAACCCATTGGTTTGTTAAATGTCAATAATTTTTTTGATGGTTTGTTATCTTTTCTTGATCAAGCAGTAGGCAAAAACTTCATCTCACAGTCGGCGAGGCAAATCCTGGTTACAGCTTCAACTGCAGGGGAGTTAATTGACAAATTACAATCATTCGTCTATTCGCCTGATCCAACAATAGCTCGGATAGATTGGTTTGGAGAAGGCAATAAGAGGCGTAAACTGGATTTAATGCTCCATCTGTAATCTCTATCTGCTGGTTTTGCTTCATTTTTGTTTGCTTTTTCTTTATTGTGTTTATTTGAGTTTTTTTATGTCATTTCTTTTGAGTTTTTTTTTCCAGGTTGTTTCTTTCACCCCAGGTACTATTTTCTTATCTTGGCTTTTAGAGTGGTGGCCTTAAAAAGTTTAAGTCCTCTTGAAACGCATTATGGATCTCTTTAATCTATAATGGCTGAATAAGGATGCTAACTTCTAAACTTTTTAGACCCATTCTAACTTAATTGTTTTTGTTTGCTGACTTGTTGGACTTTGTTATTTTATAAGTTTAGTTTTATGTAATTTAGAGTTGTTATGTGTTTTTGTCTTTATCAGTTTCGATTCAAAAAAAAAATTTGTGGAAAATCCTGAGAATGGCAGAATATGGGGTTTCTTTAACCCTTGAAACGCATTCTCTCTAAATAAATCTGTAGTTTGTTTTATTTCATGTTATTTGAAGTGTCTTGTTTCTTCTTATTTGTTCTTATTCATAATAAAGGTATATAGGCTGGTGTGCGTTCGAAACTAGTAGTATACTCGTCGCACAAGTAATACAAGTAGTAAGTAGTATAGTGTTCCCTCACCGAGGATTGCTTCTAATTGAATTTGTTATTCAAACAACAACAGAATAAATGGGGGGTGTTGTTGATGGTTTACTAAATGAAATTATTAATGTAAATGAAGAATTAACAAAACAGAAGTTAATTTGAATGAAAGATTAACGAGAGAAATCTGGTTAAGGGATCTTCTCTGCCACAAGATATGGATTTGCGAATTAATCATAGAATTGTCATCCAATTACACCATTGAAATTATCAACCGTAGATAACAGCAAGCTCTATTATCCCAATCTTTCCTTACTTTGTTGTTAAATAAAACAAGCTCTTTATTTAATCTCTATCCATTAAACAACCTAGAACAAGCTCTCTGAGTTAATTCAATGGATGCATTATGATAAGAAAGATAGGTTGGTCTAAGCAATAAACACACAATCTCGGATTATTTAACTTAGGTTATATTCTCCAATTGTAATCTCTGATCAAAATTTTGCTACTAATGAATAGAAATTCAAGACAATTACAGATCAAGATTTCTAGTCTAGCAATAAATCACAACCAGATTATATTCAGTTGGCCACTCAAATACAATCAGCAAGCAATCATAAGCATTAAATATGGGAGAATACAAGCAACTTCATTAGAGAATTGGATAACAATTCCTTACACAATCAACTTACAAAAACCATATCAGGGGCTTTGAAATCACCCTCAACCAATTCAGATTCAGTTACACATATTTAAGAACGTGGTAAATATAATACAACATGGAGACATTCCAGAAAATGAAAGGGAAGGGAAAAACTTAGCAAATTTGATGTAATTCTCTTTGGATTGTAGTTCTTCTTCCTTTCTCCTTCAAGAACTCCAAGAGATGAAAGAATTCTAGAGCTGCAGCCTCCACCACGTGTCTCTTATACACATCTAGATGTGTATAAGAGACAGGTTCTCCCCTCTTCAAGTTATGAAATAAAACCCTAAAATGTGTTTAAATACTCTGCTACAGTAACGTGCTACAGTGTCCCGTATTATACATGCTACAGTGATGTGTGGAATTACATTTCTACACTTCTCACACTTTTTGATTAATGCTTATGATTGCTTGCTGATTGTATTTGAGTGGCCAAACTGAATATAATCTGGTTGTGATTTATTGCTAGACTAGAAATCTTGATCCGTAATTGTCTTGAATTTCTATTCATTAGTAGCAAAATTGTGATCAGAGATTACAATTGGAGAATATAACCTAAGTTAAATAATCCGAGCTTGTGTGTTTATTGCTTAGATCAACCTATCCTGTCTCTTATACACATCTAGATGTGTATAAGAGACAGGAATTAAATTTAGAGAGCTTGTTCTAGGTTGTTTAATGGATAGAGATTAAATAAAGAGCTTGTTTTATTTAACAACAAAGTAAGGAAAGATTGGGGTAATATAGCTTGTTATTATCTACGGTTGATAACTTCAATGCTGTAATTAGATGACAATTCTACAATTAATTCGCAAATCCATATCTTGTGGTAGAGAAGGATCCCTTAACCAGCTTTCTCCCATTGATTTTTCATTCAAATTTACTTTCTGTTTGTTATTCTTTACTTGCATTCTTATTTCATTTAGTAAATCATTCAACAAAAATCCCCCCTGTTTAGTTTATTGTTGCTGGAAATAACAAATTCAATTAGAATCAATCCTCGTGGGAACGATATCTTACTTATCACTTTATTACTTGTGCGACTAGTATACTTGCTAGTTTCGAACGCATCATAAACCGAAATAGAATCAGAGAAAAATTAAAACACACCAATGCTTCAACTTGCAAATAGGCCTCAAAGATTGTACTTAATTATAACCCAAGGAATACTTCAAAATAATGCACTTGATCAAGAATTTTATCTCTAAAATTAGTTTCGCTTTACTTCAATTCCTCAAGTGTGTGTGTGTAGAGCCATTCTCACCTAATCACTTGTAACCCGGATGAGTTTATGCATAAAAATGAATCATATTTAATATTGAAGATGTGTGTATAAATGAACTCCATAGGCATGCTTTTCAAGTCACTCTCCACTAATGTAGACATGCACAACACCAAGGATCAAGTAGGACTTTATTAAGCTTGTAACGTTTGGCTTGGGTGAGGTATGATCAAGGATAATAATTTGGCTCAAATCACCCACAAACACATAAATCATTCAAGATTATGTAGAGCTCAACCCTACAACACAACTTCATTTCAATTCACAAAGTTACTCCCCCAAACTTATTTAGAACACTCAATCTTTTTTTTTTCTTTTTTTGCAAAAAACAAAAGAAAACTACACCCCCACACTTTGTTGTTTCATTCTTTTTAAGAACAGTTAAGGGTATAGATCTCTTATTTTTCTTCTTTTGTTCTTTTTTTTTCTTTTTTTCTTTTTTTTTTTAATACACTTCCCCTCCCCCACACTTAAATAACACATTGTCCTCAATGTGTAAGTACGTGGACGATAAGTACAGATTGGCTTTTTTTTTTTCTTTTTTTTTTCAAACACAATAGAACTCACTTACATTGCTCATGACACATCCCAACCTCCTCTAACTTCTCAAAACCAGAACATAGCTCAAAATTTAATTGTGAATGATGTACATGCTCATAGGTAAGGGATAAACTGTTTGGAACGAATTCATTTGAGGTTAGGAAATCTTTTAGTGAGTTAACAAAGAAAAAGGCTTACACAGGCTCAAAGGGTAACTAGGGATCAATTTCAGTCAAGGTTGGCTATTAAGGCTCAAACGGTCCAAAGATGGCCTAAATCATTTCCCCAATGTGCACAGTCTAGGATTTCGCCTCGAGTGACCATCAAACAAGTTCTAGAATTCATTGAAATCTGAAGAAACATTTAAATTACATAAACATTCTCTAAGTAAACAATTAACTCAGTGATAATAGCTCAGTGCTCAATTTTGCACAAGGAATCAAAGGCAAAGCGAAAACCAATAAACATTTCAAGCACACAGATCCATGCATCATTTATCATTTTCAAAGAGTTATTCTTAATTCAATCATTATCTTATCATCGACCCACAAAATGCAAGAAAAGAGGTACGTGGCGTTGTTACACCTGAGTCAAGATTGTATATTTCAACAATCCTTAGGACCAGTAGCCCGCAGACTTAAGGTTTCCAGCCTATATACCTTTATTATGAAAGAAACGCTTCAAACAACATGAAATAAACAAACTACAGAATTATTTTGAGAGAATGCGTTTCAAGGGTAAAGAAACCCCATATTCTGCCATTCTCAGGTTTTTCCACAATTGTTTTTTTTTTAAATCAAAACTGATAAAGATAAAAACACATAACAACTCTAAATTACGCAAAACTAAACTCACTCATAAAATAACAAAGTACAACAAGTCAACAAACAAAAACAAGTTAGTTAGAATGGGTCTACAAAGTTTAGAAGTTAGCCTCCTTATTCAGCCATTATGGATTGAAGAGATCCAGAATGCGTTTCAAGAAAACTTGAACTTTTTAAGCCACCACTCTAAAAACCGAGATTAGAAAATATTACCTGGGACGAAAGAAATAACCTGAAAAAGCTCAAAAGAAACGACATGAAAAATCTCACATAAACACACTAAAAAGAAAGCAAACAAAAACGAAGCAAACCAGCAAATAGAGATTACATATGGAGGGTTAAATCGAGTTGACGCCTTTTGTTGCCTTCTCCAAACCAATTTATCCGAGCCATTGTTGGATCAGGTGAATAGACGAATTCTTGTAGTTTGTCAATTAACTCGCCTGCAGTTGAAGCTGTAACCAGGATTTGCCTCGCTGAAGGTGAGATGAAATTTTTTTCTACAGCTTGATCAAGAAAGGACAACAAACCATCAAAAAAATTATTAACATTTAACAAACCAATGGGTTTACGATGGATGTTTAGCTGTGCCCAAGAGGTGATTTGAAATATCTCCTCTAATGTACCATAACCACCAGGCAAAGCTATAAATGCATCGAACTTAACAACCATATGTGCAATACGCTCATGCATACTAGAAACCTGTAACTCTTCCCCTATGGTGTTGCCTACGATATCTCGTACAGCTAATGGTTTAGGGATAATGCCGAGAACTTTGCTCCCTCATAGGGATGCAGCTGTTGACACACACCCCATTAACCCAAGACTACCCCCTCCATAAATAAAATTAATACACCTCGCAGCTAATGTCCTACCAAGATCAAGAGCTGCTGTGGTAAACTCTCCATCTTTAACAAATTGCGATCCGCAAAATACGCATATATTGCGGAATCGCCGAATTGGTGTTTTCTCCATTTCTACAAGTGCTCTAATCTTGTGTAAGACACGTTAGATATTATGCTTTTCAATTACAAGACAGGTTATGGAATGACATATAAAAATATGCAGAATGTATATATACACCCATAAAACTCTCAAATTTTGACACATGGGGACATACTTTCGGTGGGGGTTGCTCGATGCAGATGTATCGCCCCAAGATGTGAAAAAATGAGATATGCTTTCGGCGAGGTTTGACAAAACCTACACACTTGTCTCCCATGTGAAGCATGGAAAATGGAGATACACTTTCGGCGGGGGTTGACAAAACTCCCACACTTGTCTCCCACGTGTACTTATGCCATAGGGTAGTCATATGGTTTGTCAAAAAGAAAACTTGAAATTAAAACAAACAAAATCAACAAACAACAACAACACAAAAACAACATTGATAATTAGATCAAACGAAACAAGAAAAAAAATAAATTCGACAACAACAACACATATTCAAATATACAAGTAGTTGTGATTGTGGCTCACATTTCCTCTGGTTTTACGTCCAGTAACGGCTGAAACGCATTCTATGAGTCGGGGATTTGCTTCCCATCCAGTTTTCTTATAAACTGGCAAACAGGGTCGTTTTTAGTCAGATTCCCTAGACTATAACACTGCAATTCATCACGAAATTGTGTCAATAGATTAAGCAATTCACGCTGAACAAGTCCACAAGAATGTGACTTGAGAGTTAACAAAACATTATCCAGCGACTCATTACTCAAACCATTCTTAATAAATGAAAGTTTATCTTCTCTATTCCTGGACCAAAAACCTAATGAACGACAAGTCTGGTTACAATTCCATCTAGCACATTTATAACATACTTGTAACCTTTTCGCTCTTCGCCTCTTGGCGTAGTAGCTCTTTCCTAGACCAGCATGTATTTTGCGAGATTAATGTCCGGCTCACCGGACAATCTCACCTTGGCTTCGATAAGCCATCGGATATCAACAGGCACATTTAGGAGCATCAATGCCCAAAGTCTAGTCATCCGTACTTTATAAATTTTAAACACAGCATTTTGAGGAAGTGAAGGGAAATATTTACGAATGTTCAATAGAAAGATATCGGCATCCATTGTAGAGGAGAAAAGAAGAGATATTACCGATAATGCGATCGAGTTTCTTCTTCTCCCAGATATGCACGTTTCAAACCTTCGAACAATGGCTTCAACTCCCGTTTGAATGTTTCCTCAAGCTGATGCACAACTGAACTCGAAGCACGGAATAATCAAATTAAACACAAGAAAAGAAAAGAAAAGAAAAGAAAAGAAAATAGAGACACATAAAAGAAATAAAAACAAAAGAGCAAATGAAAGTCAAAAACAAACAACAAAGCAAATGAGACAAATGGCAAAGAGAGATAAAACCTGATCAATTATAATAGCCCATGAGAGGAATCTCCTCGAAACACAAAAATTGATTGTTACTACCTTCTTTTCTGTGTCTCTTTTTATTTATGTTTCAAAAACATTGGGTTGCCTCCCAATAAGCGCTTGGTTTAACGTCCTCAGCCTGACGTTACTTGCCATCACCCATCAAGATAAGCTGGCTAGTAGAGAGGTACCTCCTCGATGTCCTGCATCACTGAATTCTCATAGTAAGGCTTCAACCTGTGCCCATTCACCTTGAACACTTTATCCGCTTTTAAGCTCTTGATTTCCACTGCCCACCTGAGAAAAAGACATCAGTAATAGCAAAGGGTCCAACCCATCGAGAATGTAATTTACCTGAAAATAACTTGAGGTGAGAATGAAATAAAAGAACTTTCTGTCCCACTTCAAAATTCTTCCTGGAGATCATTTTATCATGAAATGCCTTAGTTCTCTCCTTGTAAATTCTGGAATTCTCATATGCATCATTTCTAAGTTCTTCCAATTCTTGCAGTTGAAGCTTCCTTTGTTCTCCAGCAGCATCCATCTCCATGTTACAAAGCCTTACTGCCCACCATGCTTTATGTTCGAGCTCCACTGGAAGGTGGCATGGCTTACCATAGACTAACCTATACGGAGACATACCAATAGGTGTCTTGTAAGCAATCCGGTATGCCCAAAGTGCATCATTCAATCGTAGGCTCCAATCTTTTCGGTTCGGATTCAATGTCTTCTCGAGAATGGACTTGACTTCTCGATTTGAAACTTCAACTTGACCACTAGTTTGTGGATGATATCCAGTAGACACCTTGTGAGTGATGTTGTATTTTGGAGCAAGGCTTCAAATGTCTTTTGCAGAAGTGTGTCACTCTAATCGCTTTATTAGGCTCTTTGGTGTTCCAAATCTCGCAAAAATGTTAGATTTCACAAATCTACAACAACTTTAGAAATCATAGTTCTCGTAGCTTTGCTTTCCACCATTAGAAACATAATCACAGCAAGTATAATGTAAACATTACCAAAGAGAAGGAAAAGGACCCATGAAATCCAATACCCCACACATTCAAAAAATTTTCTCAACAACAAAGTATAGGGGTTCGTGCATTTGATTTTTGGCACTTAAATTACCTGTCTTTTGACAACGGTCACAAGCATTGCAAAATAGATATGCATCTTTGAACAATGATGGCCAGTAGAATCCACAATCAAGAACTTTCAGGGCTGTTCTTTTTGGTCCAAAGTGACCGCAACATGCATAAGAATGACAGAAGGTCAAAATTGAATTAAATTCAGATTCAGAAACACACCTTCTTATCACTTGATCAGAACAATGCTTCAATAAGTATGGATCATCCCATATGTAATATTTGGCAATGTTTTTAATCTTGTCTCTTTGAGCTCGAGTCAAGTCATGTGGTAGCTTCTAGGTAACTAAGTAATTAACAATATCTGCATACCAAGGGGCTGCTACATGTAGAGACAGTAATTGTTCCTCCGGAAAACTTTCTTGTAATGGCAGTACATCCTCGTCATGGACAATGCGACTGAGATGGTCTGAAACTAAGTTTTCACTTCCCTTCTTATCTTTGATCTCCAAGTCAAATTCCTGTAAAAGGAGTATCCACCTGATAAGCCTTGGTTTTGCATCTTTCTTTGTGAGCAAGTACCTCAAAGCTGCATGATCAGAATAAACGGTTACTTTAGTACCAATCAAATAAGATCGAAACTTTTCTAAAGCAAAAATAACTGCTAGCAGCTCGTTCTCAGTGGTAGAATAATTAAGTTGAGCATCATTTAAAGTCCGAGATGCGTAATAAATGGCATGTGGAATTCTGCCAATTCGTTGACCCAAAACGGCACCCACAGCATAATCACTCGCACACACATGATCTCGAATGGATGATTCCAATTTGGAGATTGGATTATTGGAGCTGAAGTCAAGAGTTCCTTCAGTTTCTCGAATGCCTCTTTGCATTTCTCAGCAAATTCAAAGGCCACATCATTCTGCAATAATCTGCATAGAGGAAATGCTATCTTCGAGACATCTTTGATGAATCGACGATAGAAACCTGCATGACCAAGAAACGAACGAATATCCAGCACACTTGTGGGAAGGGGTAAGGAACATATAAGATCTATCTTGGATTTATCAACTCCTATACCCTTAGCAGAAATAACATGTCCCAAAACTATACCCTGATCTACCATAAAATGACATTTTTCCCAATTCAGAACAAGTTTCGTTTCCATACATCTTTGAAGTATAAGTGTAAGGTTATCAAGGCATTTATCAAAA
>SNVD02008300.1:0-33495 GCA_013180625.2 Boswellia sacra | reverse complement strand
ATCCAAGAGAGAATGCTTGTATGATAACTTTACAAAATGGAGAGCAATTAGATGTCCTGCCAAAGAAATCACAAACTGATGAAGAAGATGACACCACTTCCACCATGAACAAGACATCATCCTCTAAGGTAAGTCTTAAAACTGTTATTCCTTCTTATGTTACTCCTCCACTTTTTCCTAGCAGATTGACAAAATTGAAGAAGGAGGAACAAGAACAAGAAATCCTGGAAACTTATCGTAAAATTGAGATAAATATACCACTTCTAGATCCTACCGAGCAAGTACCTTGTTATACAAAATGTCTCAAGGAGTTATGCACCAGCAAGAGAAAGTTAAAAGGGAATGAGAAAGTAAGTGTGGGGAAAAATGTTTTAGCTGTACTACAAAGAAAATTTCCTCCGAAATGCAATAATCCAGGTACGATCACCATTCCATGCACCATTGGTAAAACCAAGTTTGAAAGAGCTATGTTAGATTTAGAAGCATCTATTAATGTCATGCCATATTCTATTTATGCTTCCTTAAATCTTGGACCTTTTGCGAAAATGATAAGTGTCTATTTATATATCATTTTCATATCAATTCGTCCATGTTCCTTTGCTATATTCCTTGGTATTTTTATGTTTTTGTGTGGTTTTGATGTTTGTAGGAGTTTTGGAGCAACTTGCACAAAAATGGAGTAAAGCCCTTCATTTTCACCTCTGCTAGTCACCCATCTTCTCGGATTTAATTGTATTAATATACAATGAACCCGATGACATATCATATACCGTTGAAAAGCTCTCGAAGTCTACTTTTTGGAGAAATTTACACTTTATGAATCCATTCAGCGTACCGAAAGTTGTAATCAAACAGTGTGAGAAGTGTAGAAATGTAATTCCACACATCACTGTAGCATGTATAATACGGGACACTGTAGCACTTTACTGTAGCAGAGTATTTAAACACATTTTAGGGTTTTATTTTCATAACTTGAAGAGGGGAGAACGTGGTGGAGGCTGCAGCTCTGGAATTCTTTCATCTCTTGGAGTTCTTGAAGGAGAAAGGAAGCTTGGAAAGAGGAAAAACTACAATCCAAAGATAATTACATCAAATTTACTAAGTTTTTCCCTTCCCTTTCATTTTCTGGAATGTCTCCATGTTGTATTGTATTTACCACGTTCTTAAACATGTGTAACTGAATCTAAACTGGTTGAGGGTGATTTCAAAGCCCCTGATATGGTTTTTGTAAGTTGATTGTGCAATAAGTTGTTATCCAATTCTCTAATTAAATTTGCTTGTATTTTCCTATATCTAAGGCTTATGATTGCTTGCTGGATTGTATTTTGAATGGCCAACTGAATATAATCTGGTTGTTGTCTATTGCTAGACCAGAAATCTTGATCAGTAATTGTCTTGAATTTCTAATCCTTAGTAGCAAAATTGTGATCAGAGATTGCAATTGGAGAAGACAACCTAAGTTAAATAATCCGAGCTTGTGTGTTTATTGCTTAGATCAACCTATCTTTCTTATCGTAATGCATCCATTGAATTAAATTTAGAGAGCTTTTTCTAGGTTGTTTAATGGATAGAGATTAAATAAAGAGCCTGTTTTGTTTAACAACAAAGTAAGGAAAGATTGGATAACAGAGCTTGTTGTTATCTACGGTTGGTAATTTCAATGGTGTAATTGGATGACAATTCTACAATTAATTCGCAAATCCATATCTTGTGGTAGAGAAGGATCCCTTAACCAGGTTTCTCTCATTGAGTTTTCACTCAAATTAACTTTCTGTTTTGTTATCCTTTACTTGCATTAATAATTCATCTAGTTAATCAATCAACAAAACCCCCCTCATTTAGTTTATTGTTGCTTTCGAATAACAAATTCAATTAGAAAATCCTCGTGGGAACGATATCTTACTCATCACTTTATTACTTGTGCGACTAGTATACTTGCTAGTTTCGAACGCATCAAGTTTTTGGCGCCGTTGCCGATGATTAATTTTCTAATCAATTTGTTATTCTGTTTTGAGTACTGATTCTTGATTGTTATTTCCTGATTGTTTGTGTTTAAGCTTTTATGTCTGAGGGAGAAGCGGATCAACGACTTAAGAGAATTAAGGAGTTTCTTCAATCCTCGAATTTAAGGCTAAATCGGTCAATTTCAACTCCACCCCCAGAATTTGACCTTGCACGGCATACTTCTCTCCCATCTTCTTATAGTTCAATCAAATCTGAATCAGAAGCAATGGCGATGGAAAACTATCAGACTCTTAAGGAGTTAGCGGCTCCAATTATTGATCAACACCGCTATGCATAGGCACCATTTTGAGAGGTAGAATTTGAGCTTAAATCTGGACTAATTCGTCTGTTCCTACCTTTCATGGTTTTGCAGAGAGGATCCTATCAAATAACCTCAGAGAATTTCATTGTGGGGCTCAGTATGAAGCCAACTGGCGTGTCCTGGGAGCAAATAAATTGGAGAGCTTTTCCATTCCATTAGCAGATTCTGCAAAAGATTGGCTATATATCTACCATCGGGTACCATCACCACATGGAATGAGATAAGTAAACTCTTTTTAGAGAAATACTTTCCCACTTCGAAAGTTATAAACATTAAAAAGATATTAGTGGCATTCAACAACACAATGGAGAATCACTTCATGAATATTGGGAGAGATTTAGAAGGTTATGTGCTAGCTGTCCAAACCATCAAATTAGTGGTGGACTCCTAATTCAATATTTCTATGAGGGTCTCCTACTAATGGAAAGGAGTATCATTGATGCTGCTAGTGGTGGAGCACTGGTTAATAAAACACCGAATGTTGAAAGACGTTTGATTAGCGACATGGCAGCAAACTCCCAACAATTCAGCGGCCAATTTGAGCCACAAATACCAAGGAGAGTAAATGAGGTAAGTACCCCGAACATTGAAACAACACTTTCTTGAGCTTACCTCTCTTGTAAAAAAATGGCCGTATCCTATGCTCAATCTTATTATGTTTATATATTCTACCACGGAGCATCCAACCGACATGTTCCAACTTTGCAAGAAGAGATACGGACAAGCCAATGCCCATGGGTGGATTTCTAGGCAACCAAGTCAAAGTTATAGGTAATCCATCACCAATCACTCCAAATGCCTACCAAATCAGCCCCAGGTTTTTTTTTTCAATCAATCAAGAGTGCAGCAATCATTTCAAATGGAACCACAACCAGCACCACAACTAGCTCCACAAAACTCAGGTATGGATCTCCAGGACATTGTTAAAGTACTTGCTACTAACACAATGCAATTCGAGAGCAAATTCGAGAGCAAGAGCTTAGAAAAATTACCTTCTCAGACAGTGATCAATCCAAGAGAGAATGCTAGTGCAATCACTTTGAGAAGTGGAAAGCAATTACAAGTTCCACAAAAAAAGTCACAACTTGAGGGGCTGACACCACTTCCACCATGAACAAAACATCATCTTCTAAGGTAGACCTTAAAACTCAAATTCCTTCATATGTTACTCCTCCACCTTTTCCTAGCAGATTTACAAAATCAAAGAAGGAGGAACAAGAACAGGAAATCTTGGAAACTTTTCGCAAGATCGAGGTAAATATACCACTTCTGGATGCTATTAAGCAAGTACCTCGTTATGCAAAATTTCTCAAGGAGTTATGCACCAACAAGAGAAAGTTGAAGGGAAATGAGAAAGTAAGCGTGCGGGAAAATGTTTCAGCTGTACTACAAAGAAAAATTCCTCCGAAATGCAAAGATCCAGGTACGTTCACCATTCCATGCACCATTGGTCGAACCAAGTTTGAAAGAGCTATGTTAGATTTAGGAGCCATCTTTAATATCATGCCATATTCTATTTATGCTTCTTTAAATCTGGACCTCTTGCGAAAACTGGTATTACCATTCAACTTGCTGATCGTTCTAATGCATATCCCAAGGGAGTTGTGGAAGATGTGCTTGTGCAGGTAAATCAATTGGTTTTCCCAGTAGACTTCTATGTTCTTGAAATGGAGGATGATACATCTCCTAATCCAACACCAATTCTTTTGGGGAGACCATTCTTGAAAACTGCTCGAACTAAGATTGATGTTCATGATGGCACTCTCACCATGGAATTCGATGGTGAGGTGATTCGTTTCAATATTTTTGAGACAATGAGGTACCCTAGTGACTTGCATTCTGTTTTTGCAATTGATGTTATTGATTCTTTGCCACAACAACATTTTGAGTTAACTCACAAGGATGGATTGGAAGTGGTTTTTAGTGAGCACATAGGCACAGAAAATTACAAGGAATCAAGAAGGTTGATACAAGTGTCCAAAGAAATGGAGGAAGCTGTGGCAAGCTTAGATGAGACCATAGCTATAACCACACATAGGTATGATGTTTCGTGCATTCAATTTCCTTTATCTAATGTGAAACTTCTGCCTTCTATGATGAAAGCCCCTACCTTGGAGCTTAAGCCTCTTCCAGATCCATTTGAAGCTGGATCTTGGATAAGAAGATCCTTTGTCATGTTACAATAGAAATGGGCCTTGCCACCACTCAAAGAGAGAAAACGCGTCCAAGTACTTAGAGATCACAAAATAGCTATTGGGTCGCCGATTGTTTGACATCCAAGCCAGCCATAATGCATGAACCGTCTCTTTGTTGAAAAAGGGTCCAAGCCCACTAGAGAAGCACAGCAGAGATTGGACCCTACCATGATGGAACCAACGTCGGGCTGAGGACGTTAAACCAAGCGCTTATTGGGAGGCAACCCAATGTTTTTGAAAAATAAATAAAAGAAAAGAAAAGAAAAATAAAATAAAGTAATAATGATCGATTTTTGTGTCTCGAGGAGATTCCTTTCGTAAGCCATCAAATTGATCAGGTTTTATCTCTCTTTGCCATCTATCTTATTGTTTTTTATATTTCTTTTACGTTTTTTTGACTTTTGTTTGCTATTGTGTTGTTATCTCTTTTCTGTGACTTTAGTTCGTTCTGCTCTTTTCTTTTTCCTGCCTTTTGTTTAATTTGATTAGCTGTGCATTGAGCTCATTTGTGCAACAGCTTGAGGAAACATCCAAACGTTAGCTTGAAGTCATGCTCGACAGGTTTGAAAACGTGCATACTTGGGAAAAACAAATCAATTCGCATTATCGGTAATATCTCTCCTTTTCCTCTCTTCAATGGATGCTGATATCTTTCTATCGAACCTTCGTAAATATTTCCCTTCACTTCCTCAAAATGCTGTGTTTAAATTTATAAAGTACGGATGACTAGACTTTGGGCATTGATGCTCCTAAATGTGCCTGCTGATATCCGATGGCTTATCGAAGCCAAGGTGAGATTGTCCGGTGAGCCGGACATTATCTCGCAAAATACATGCCTGGTCTAGGAAAGAGCTACTACGCCAAGAGGCGAAGAGCGAAAAGGTTACAAGTATGTTATAAATGTGCTAGATGGATTTGTAACCAGACTTGTCGTCATTAGGTTTTGTGTCTAGGAATAGAGAAGATAAACTTTCATTTATTAAGAATGGTTTGAGTAATGAGTCACTGGATAATGTTTTGTTAACTGTCGAGTCACATTCTTGTGGACTTGTTCAGCGTGAATTTACTTAATTTATGGACACAATTCCGTGATGAGTTGGCATGTTTATGTCCTAGGGAATCTGACTAAAACGAACCTATTTGCCAGTTTTAAGAAAAACTGGATGGGAAGCAAATCCCCGACTCATAGAAGGGTTTTCCACAGCCGTTACTGAAGTAAACCAGGGGAAGATATGAGCCATAATCACAACTACTTGTATATTTGAATGTGTGTTGTTGTTGTCAAATTTCTTTTTCCTTTTTCGTTGATCTGATTATCATGTTTGTTTTTGTATTATTGTTGTTTGTTGATTTTGTTTGTTTTAATTTTCAAAGTTTTCTTTTTGACAAACATAGAATGTACCCTATGGCATAAGTACACGTGGGAATAGTGTGGAGGTTTTGTCAACCTCCACCGAAAGCGTATCTCCATTTTAATGCTTCACGTGGGAGACAAGTGTGGGGGTTTTGTCAACCCCTGCCGAAAGTGTATCTCCATTTTCCATGCTTCACGTGGGAGACAAGTGTGTAGGTTTTGTCAAACCTCGCCGAAAGCATATCTCATTTTTTCAACTCTTGGGGCGATAAATCTGCATCGAGCAACTCCCACCGAAATTATGTCCCCACGTGTCAAATTTGAGAGTTTTACGTGTGTATATATCCATGCTGCATATTTTGAAATGTCATTTCATAACCTGTATTGCACTTGAATCGCATAATACCTAACGTACATCATTGTCTTACACAAGTTTAGAGCACTTTTAGCAATGGAGAAAGCACCAATTCGGCGATTCCAAAATATATGCGTATTTTGTGGATCGCAAATTGGTAAAGATGGAGAGTTAACAACAGCAGCTCTTGATCTTGGTAGGACATTAGCTGCGAGGGGTATTCATTTGATTTATGGAGGGGGTAGTCTTGGGTTAATAGGGTGTGTGTCAACAGCTGCATCCTTGGGAGGAAGTAAAGTTCTTGGCATTATTCCTAAACCATTAGCTGTGCGAGATATCATAGGCAACACCATGGGGGAAGAGTTACAGGTCTCTAGCATGCATGAGCGTATTGCACATATGGTCATTACATCTGATGCATTTATAGCTTTGCCCGGTGGTTATGGTACATTAGAGGAGATATTTCAAATAACCTCTTGGGCACAGCTAAACATCCATCGAAAACCCATTGGTTTGTTAAATGTCAATAATTTTTTTGATGGTTTGTTGTCTTTTCTTGATCAAGCAGTAGAAAAAAACTTCATCTCACAGTCGGCGAGGCAAATCCTGGTTACAGCTTCAACTGCAGGGGAGTTAATAGACAAATTACAAGCATTCGTCTATTCGCCTGATCCAACAATAGCTCGGATAGATTGGTTTGGAGAAGGCAATAAGAGGCGTAAACTGGATTTAACGCTCCATCTGTAATCTGTATCTACTGGTTTGCTTCACTTTTGTTTGCTTTCTTTTTATTGTGTTTATTTGAGATTTTTCATGTTATTTCTTTTGAGCTTTTTCAGGTTATTTCTTTCGTTCCAGGTAATATTTTCTAGTCTTGGATTTTAGAGTGGTGGCTTAAAAAGTTCAAGTCCTCTTGAAACGCATTGTGGATCTCTTCAATCCATAATGGCTGATTAAGGAGGCTAACTTCTAAACTTTTTAGACCCATTCTAACTGACTTGTTTGTGTTTGCTGACTTGTTGGTCTTTTTTTTTGAGTAAGTTTAGTTTTGTATAATTTAGAGTTGTTGTGTGTTTTTGTCTTTATCAGTTTCGATTCGAAAAAAAAAAAACATTGGGCTTTCCTTAACTCTTGAAATGCATTCTCTCTAAATAAATCTGTAGTTTGTTTATTTTATGTTGTTTGAAGTGTCTTGTTTCTTGTTTTGTTCTTCATAATAAAGGTATATAGGCTGGAAACCTTAAGTCTGCGGGCTACTGGTCCCAAGGATTGTTGAAATATACAATCTTGACTCAGGTGTAACAACGCCACGTACCTCTTTTCTTGCATTTTGTGGGTCGATGATAGATAATGATTGAATTAAGAATAACTCTTGGAAAATGATAAATGATGCATGGATCTGTGTGCTTGAATTGTTTCTTGGTTTTCGCTTTACTTTTGATTCCTTGCGCAACATTGAGCACTGAGATATTATCACTGAGTTATTTGTTCACTTAGAGAAAGTTTATGTAATTTAAATGTTTCTTCAGATTTCAATGAATTCTAGAACTGGTTTGATGGTCACTCGAGGCGAAATCCTAGACTGTGCAACATTGGGGAAATGATTTAGGCCATCTTTGGACCGTTTGAGCCTTAATAGCCAACCTTGACTGAAATTGATCCCTAGTTACCCTTTGAGCCTCTGTAAGCCTTTTTCTTTGTTAACTCACTAAAAGATTTCCTAACCTAAAATGAATTTGTTCCAAACAGTTTATCCCTTACCTATGAGCATGTAGATCATTCACAATTAAATTCTTAGCTATGTTCTGGTTTTGGGAAGTTAGAGGAGGTTGGGATGTGTCATGAGCAATGCAAGTGAGTCCTATTATGTTTGTAAATAAAAAAAAGAAACAAGAAAAAAAAAGCCAATCTGTACTTATCGTCCGCGTACTTACACATTGAGGACAATGTGTTGTTTAAGTGTGGGGGAGGGGAAGTGTAATAAAAAAAAAAGAACAAAAAGAGAACAAAAGAAGAAGAATAAGAGATCTATACCCTTAAGTGTTCTTAAAAAGAATGAAACAACAAAGTGTGGGGGTGTAGTTTTCTTTTGTTTTCTGCACAAAAAAAAAAAAAGATTGAGTGTTCTAAATAAGTTTGGAGGAGTAACCTGGTGAATTAAAATAAAGTTGTGTTATAGGGTTGAGCTCTACATAGTCTTGAATGATTGATGTGTTTGTGGGTGATTTGAGCTAAATTATTATCCTTTATCATACCTTCACCCAAGCCAAACGTTACAAGCTTAATAAAGCCCTACTTGATCCTTAGTGTTGTACTTGTCTACATTAGTGGAGAGTGACTTGAAAAGCAAGCCTATGGAGTTCATTTATACGCACATCTTCACTATTAAATATGATTCATTTTTATGCATAAACTCATCCGGATTACAAGTGATTAGGTGAGAATGGCTCTACACACGCACACTTGAGGAATTGAAGTGAAGCGAAACTATCTTTGAGATGAAATTCTTGATCAAGTGCATTATTTTAAAGTTTTCCTGGGGTTATAATTAAGTACAATCTTTGAGGCCTATTTGCAAGATGAAGCATTTGTGTGTTTTAATTTTTTGTTGATGCTGTTTCGGTTTAGTTTTATTTCATATTGTCGTAGTTGCTCGAGGACTAGCAAAGTCTAAGTGTGGGGGAATTTGATAAGTGTCTATTTATATATCAATTTCATATCAATTCGTCCATGTTTCTTTGCTATATTCCTTGGTATTTTTATGTTTTTGTGTGGTTTTGATGTTTGTAGGAGTTTTGGAGCAACTTGCACAAAAATGGAGTAAAACCCTTCATTGTCACCTCTGCTAGTCAACCATCTTCTCGGATTTAATTGTATTGATATACAATGAACCCGATGACATATCATATACCTTTGAAAAGCTCTCGACGTCTACTTTTTGGAGAAATTTACGGTTTATGAATCCATTCAGTGTACCGAAAGTTGTAATCAAAACAGTGTAAGAAGTGTAGAAATGTAATTTCACACATCACTGTAGCATGTATAATACGGGACACTGTAGCACGTTACTGTAGCAGAGTATTTAAACACATTTTAGGGTTTTATTTTCATAACTTGAAGGGGGGAGAACGTGTGGGAGGCTTCAGCTCTGGAATTCTTTCATCTCCTAGAGTTCTTGAAGGAGAAAGGAAGCTTGGAAAGAGGAAGAACTACAATCCAAAGAGAATTACATCAAATTTCCTAAGTTTTTCCCTTCCCTTTCATTTTCTGGAATGTCTCCATGTTGTATTGTATTTACCACGTTCTTAAACATGCGTAACTGAATCTGAACTGGTTGAGGGTGATTTCAAAGCCCCTGATATGGTTTTTGTGAGTTGATTGTGCAAGAAGTTGTTATCCAATTCTCTAATTGAAGTTGCTTGTATTTTCCCATATCTAATGCTATGATTGCTTGCTGATTGTATTTGGAATGGCCAACTGAATATAATCTGGTTGTTGTCTATTGCTAGAGTAGAAATCTTAATCCGTAATTGTCTTGAATTTCTAATCCTTAGTAGCAAAATTGTGATCAGAGATTGCAATTGGAGAATACAACCTAAGTTAAATAATCCGAGCTTGTGTGTTTATTGCTTAGATCAACCTATCTTTATTATTGTAATGCATCCATTGAATTAAATTTAGAGAGCTTGTTCTAGGTTGTTTAATGGATAGAGATTAAATAAAGAGCCTGTTTTTTTTAACAACAAAGTAAGGAAAGATTGGGATAACAGAGCTTGTTGTTATCTACGGTTGGTAATTTCAATGGTGTAATTGGATGACAATTCTACAATTAATTCGCAAATCCATATCTTGTGGTAGAGAAGGATCCCTTAACCAGGTTTCTCTCATTGATTTTCAATCTGTTTAAATTTGCATTGTATTATTCTTTACTTGCATTAATATTTCATCTAGTTAATCAATCAACAAAACCCCCCTCAATTAGTTTATTGTTGCTTTCGAATAACAAATTCAATTAGAATCAATCCTCGTGGGAACGATATCTTACTTATCACTTTATTACTTGTGCGACTAGTATACTTGCTGTCTCTTATACACATCTAGATGTGTATAAGAGACAGTTACTTATCACTTTATTACTTGTGCGACTAGTATACTTGCTAGTTTCGAACGCATCAGCAGGTGAATCAATTGGTTTTCCCAGCAGACTTCTATGTCCTTAAAATAGAGAATGAGACATCTCCTAATCCAACTCCGATTCTTTTAGGGAGACCATCCTTGAAAAATGCTAGAACCAAGATTGATGTTCATGATGGCACTATCATCATAGAGTTTGATGGCAAGGTGATATGTTTCAATATTTTTGAGGCAATGAGGTACTTTAGTGACTTACATTCTGTTTTTACAGTTGACGTTGTTGATTCTTTGCCACAACAATATTTTGAGTTAACTCGCAAGAATGGATTGGATGTAGCTATTAGTGAGCATATAGGGATAGAAAATTCCAATGAGTCAGGAATTTTGATTCAAGTGTCCAAAGAAATAGAGGAAGCTGTTGCAAGCTTAGATGAGACCATAGCAATAACCACAAATAGGTATGATGTTTCGTACATTCAATTTCCTTTATCTAATGAGAAAATTCTTTCTTTTGTGATGACAGCCCCTGCCTTGGAGCTTAAGCTTCTTCCAGATCATTTGAGGCATGGATTATTGAGTGAGAATGATCCTTTGCCAATTACAATGGAAATGGGCCTTGCACAAATACAAGAAGAGAAACTCGTCCGAATACTTACAGACCACAAAATAGCTATTGAGTGAACAATTGTTGACATCCAAGGCCCATCCATATGCATTGACCGTATCTTGTTAGAAGAAGGATCCAAGCCCATTAGTGAAGCAGAGCAGAGATTGGACCCTCCTATGATGGAACCAACGTCGGGCTGAGGACGTTAAACCAAGCGCTTATTGGGAGGCAACCCAATGTTTTTGAAAAATAAATTACAAAAAAAGAAAAGAAAAATAAAATGAGGTAATAATGATTGATTGTTGTGTCTCGAGGAGGTTCCTTTCATAGGCCATCAAATTGATCAGGTTTTATCTCTCTTTGCCATCTGTCTTATTTGTTTTCATATTTTTTTACTTGTTTTTGACTTTTGTTTGCTATTGTATTGTTATCTCTTTTATGTGTCTTTAGTTTCGTTTCTGCTCTTTTCTTTTCCTTCCTTTTGTTTAATTTGATTATTCCGTGCTTCGAATTCATTTGTGAAACAGCTTGAGGAAACATCCAAACGGGAGTTGAAACCATTGCCCGAAGGTTTGAAACGTGCATATCTTGGAGAAGAACAGACTCAATCATATTATTGGTAATATCTCTCTTTGTCTCCTCTTTAATGGATGCTGATATCTTTCTGTCGAACATTCGTAAATATTTCCCTTCACTTCCTCAAAATGCTGTGTTTAAAATTTATAAAGTACGGATGACTAGACTTTGGGTTTTGATGCTCTTAAATCTGCCTGCGGATATCCGATGGCTTATCGAAGCCAAGGTGAGATTGTCCGGTGAGCCGGACATTAATCTCGCAAAATACATGCATGGTCTAGGAAAGAGCTACTACGCCAAGAGGCGAAGAGCGAAAAGGTTACAAGTATGTTATAAATGTGCTAGATGGAATTGTAACCAGACTGGTCGTTCATTAGGTTTTGCGTCCAGGAATAGAGAAGATAAACTTTCATTTATTAAGAATGGTTTGGGTAATGAGTCGCGGGATAATGTTTTGTTAACTCTCGAGTCACATTCTTGTGGACTTGTTCAGCGTGAATTGCTTAATCTATGACACAATTTCGTGATGAATTGCAGTGTTATAGTCTAGGGAATCTGACTAAAAACGACCCTGTTTGCTAGTTTATAAGAAACCTGGATGGGAAGCAAATCCCCGACTCATAGAAGGCGTTTCAGCCGTTACTGGACGTATAACCAGAGGTAGATGTGAGCCACAATCACAACTACTTGTATATTTGAATGTGTGTTGTTGTTGTAGAATTTTTTTTCTTGTTTCGCTTGATCTGATTATCAATGTTGTTTTTGTGTTGTTTTGTTTGTTGATTTTGTTTGTTTTAATTTCAAGTTTTCTTTTTGACAAACCATATGACTACCCCATGACATAAGCACACGTGGGAGACAAGTGTGGAGGTTTGTCAACCTCCGCCGAAAGTATATCTCCATTTTTCATGTTTCACGTGGGAGACAAGTGTGTAGGTTTTGTCAAACCTCACCGAAAGCATATCTAATTTTTTCAAATCTTGGGGCGATAAATCTGCATCGAGCAACCCCCACCGAAATTATGTCCCCATATGTCAAATTTGAGAGTTTTACGTGTGTATATATCCATGCTGCATATTTTGAAATGTCATTTCATAACCTGTCTGGCACTTGAATCGCATAATACCTAACGTGCATCATTGTCTTACACAAGTTTAGAGCACTTGTAAAAATGGAGAAAACACCAATTCGGCGATTCAAAAATATATGCGTATTTTGTGGATTGCAATTTGGTAAAGATGGAGAGTTTACAACAGCAGCTCTTGATCTTGGTAGGACATTAGCTGTGAGGGGTATTCATTTGATTTATGGAGGGGGTAGTCTTGGGTTAATGGGGTGTGTGTCGACAGCTGCATCCCTAGGAGGGAGCAAAGTTCTCGGCATTATCCCTAAACCATTAGCTGTACGAGATATCATAGGTGATGCGTTCGAAACTAGCAAGTATACTAGTCGCACAAGTAATAAAGTGATAAGTAGATATCGTTCCCACGAGGATTGATTCTAATTGAATTTGTTATTTTCCAGTAATAATATACTAAACAGGGGGGGTTTTTGTTGACTGATTAACTAAACTTAATACGAAAGCAAATGAAGAATAACACAAAGCAAAGTTAAATGGAGTGAAAAATCAATGAGAGACACTTGGTTAAGAGTTCATTCTCTGCCACAAGATATGAATTTGTGAATTAACAAAATTAGAATTGTAATCCAATTACAGCAATGGAAGTTATCAACCGTAGATAACAAACAAGCTTGTTATCCCAATCTTTCCTTACGTTGTTGTTAAATAAAACAGGCTCTTTATTTAATCTCTTATCCATTAAACAAACTAGAACAAGCTCTCAAATTTAATTAATGGATGCATTACGATAAGAAAGATAGGTTGATCTAAGCAATAAACACACAAGCTTGGATTATTTAACTTAGGGTGTATTCTCCAAATGCAATCTCTGATCACAATTTTGCTACTAAGGATTAGAAATTCAAGACAATTACGGATCAAGATTTCTACTCTAGCAATAGACAACACCCAGATTATATTCAGTTGGCCATTCCAAATACAATCAGCAAGCAATCATAAGCATTAGATATGGGAAAATACAAGCAACTTCAATTAGAGAATTGGATAACAATTTCTTACACAATCAACTCACAAAATCCATATCAAGTGCTTTGAAATCACCCTCAACCAATTCAGATTTAGTTACACATATTCAATCAGAATAACAAATACAATACAGAGAAATTCCAGAATTGAAAAGGAAAGAAAGACCTTAGCAAATTCTTTAAAAATCTTCTTTGTAGATGAATCTTCTTGGAATTGTAGTTCCTCCTCTTTCAAAATCTTCTTTATCCTTTAAGAACTCCAAGGGATGAGAGAAATCCAGAAATGCAGCCTCCTCCCACGTTTTCCCCTCTTCAAGTTATGAAAATAAAACCCTAAAATGTGTTTAATTACTCTACTACAGTGACTTGCTACAGTGCCCCGTATTATACATGCTACAGTGCTTGTGGAATTATATTTCTATACATCTCACACTTTTTTGATTACAACTTTTGGTACACTGAATGGATTTATAAACCGTAAATTTCTCCAGAAAATAGACTTCGAGAGCTTTCCAACGGTATATAATATGTCATCGGGTTCATTGTATATCAATACACTTAAAT
This sequence comes from Boswellia sacra, assembly GCA_013180625.2. Taxonomy (NCBI): domain Eukaryota; kingdom Viridiplantae; phylum Streptophyta; class Magnoliopsida; order Sapindales; family Burseraceae; genus Boswellia; species Boswellia sacra. The sequence continues at coordinate 19,278 of SNVD02008300.1, read as the reverse complement.
CCGAGAAGATGGTTGACTAGCAGAGGTGAAAATGAAGGGTTTTACTCCATTTTTGTGCAAGTTGCTCCAAAACTCCTTCAAACATCAAAATCACACAAAAACATAAAAATACCAAGGAATATAGCAAAGAAACATGGACGAATTGATATGAAAATGATATATAAATAGACACTTATCAAATTCCCCCATACTTAGACTTTGCTAGTCCTCGAGCAACTACAATGATATGAAAACAAAACTAAATCTAAACAGAATCAAAGAAAAATTAAAACACACATGTTTTAACTTGAAAATAGGCCTCAAAGATTGTACTTAATTATAACCCAAGGAAAACTTCAAAATAATGCACTTGATCAACAATTTTATCCGAAAGATTAGTTTCGTTTCACTTCAATTCCTCAAGTGTGTGTGTGTAGAGCTATTCTCACCTAATCACTTGTAACCCGGATGAGTTTATGCATAAAAATGAATCATATTTAATATTGAAGATGTGTGTATAAATGAACTCCATAGGCTTGCTTCTCAATCACTCTCCACTAATGTAGACATGCACAATACCAAGGATCAAGTAGGACTTTATTAAGCTTGTAACGTTTGGCTTGGGTGAAGGTATGATAAAGGATAATAATTTGACTTAAATCACCCAGAAACACATAAATCATTAAAGACTATGTAGAGCTCAACCCTATAACACAACTTCATTTCAATTCACCAGGTTACTCCCCCAAACTTATTTAGAACACTCAATCTTTTTTTTTTTTGCAGAAAACAAAAGAAAACTACACCCCCACACTTTGTTGTTTCATTCTTTTTAAGAACACTTAAGGATATAGATCTCTTATTCTTCTTCTTCTTTTTTTTTCTTCTTTTTTTTTATTACACTTCCCCTCCCCCACACTTAAACAACACATTGTCCTCAATGTGTAAGTACGTGGACGATAAGTACAGATTGGCTTTTTTTCTTTTTTCTTTTTTTTTACAAACACAATATAACTCACTTGCATTGCTCATAACATATCCCAACCTCCTCTAACTTCCCAAAACCAGAACATAGCTCCAAATTTAATTGTGAATGATGTACATGCTCATAGGTAAGGGATAAACTGTTTGGAACAAATTCATTTGAGGTTAGGAAATCTTTTAGTGAGTTAACAAAGAAAAAGGCTTACAAAGGCTCAAAGGGGTAACTAGGGATCAATTTCAATCAAGGTTGGCTATTAAGCTCAAACGGTCCAAAGATGGCCTAAATCATTTCCCCAATGTTGCACAGTCTAGGATTTTGCCTCGAGTGACCATCAAACAAGTTCTAGAGTTCATTGAAATCTGAAGAAACATTTAAATTACATAAACTTTCTCTAAGTAAACAATTAACTCAGTGGTAATAGCTCAGTGCTCAATGTTGCACAAGGAATCAAAGACAAAGCGAAAACCAATAAACATTTCAAGCACACAGATCCATGCATCATTTATCATTTTCCAAGAGTTATTCTTAATTCAATCATTATCTATCATCGACCCACAAAATGCAAGAAAAGAGGTACGTGGCGTTGTTACACCTGAGTCAAGATTGTATATTTCAACAATCCTTAGGACCAGTAGCCCGCAGACTTAAGGTTTCCAGCCTATATACCTTTATTATGAAAGAACAAAACAAGAAACAAGACACTTCAAACAACATGAAATAACCAAACTACAAAGTTATTAAGGAAGAATGCGTTTCAAGGGTTAAGGAAACCCCATATTCTGCCATTCTCAGGTTTTTCCACAATTTTTTTTTTAAATCGAAACTGATAAAGATAAAAACACATAACAACTCTAAATTACAGAAAACTAAACTCACTCATAAAATATCAAAGTTCAATAAGTCAGCAAACAAAAGCAAGTTAGTTAGAATGGGTCTAAAAAGTTTAGAAGTTAGCCTCCTTATTCAGCCATTATGGATTAAAGAGATCCAACATGCGTTTCAAGAGGACTTACACTTTTTAAGCCACCACTCTAAAAACCAAGATTGGAAAATATTACCTACGGTGAAAGAAACAATCTGAAAAAAACTTTAAAGAAATGACATAAAAAAAACTCAAATAAACACAATAACGAGAAAGCAAACGAAAATGAAGCAAACCAGCAGATAGAGATTACAGATGGAGCATTAAATCCAGTTTACGCCTCTTTTTGCCTTCTCCAAACCAATCTATCCGAGCTATGTTGGATCAGCACGAATAGACGATGCTGTGTAATCTTGGTCAATTAACTCCACCTGCAGTTTGGAAGCTGAACCAGGATTTGCCGCAGACTGTGAGATGAAGTTTTTTTCTACTGCTTGATCAAGAAAGACAACAAACCATCAAAAAAATTATTGACATTTAACAAACCAATGGGTTTCCGATGGATGTTTAGCTGTGCCCAAGAGGTGATGTGAAATATCTCCTCTAATGTACCATAACCACCGGGCAAAGCTATAAATGCATCAGATTTAATGACCATATGTGCACTACGCTCATGCATGCTAGAGACCTGTAACTTTCCCCAGGTGTGCCTATGAGATATCGTACAACTAATGGTTTAGGGGATATGCCGGAGAAACTTTGCTTCCTCCTAAGGATGCAGCTGCGACACCACACCCCATTAAAACCCCCCAAGACTACCCCCTCCATAAATCAAAGAATACCCCTCGCAGCTAATGCTACCAAGCTCAGAGCTTGTCTGTTGTAACACTCTCATCTTTACCAAATTTGCGATCCGCAAAATACGCATATGTTGCGGAATCGCCGAATTGGTGTTTTCTCCATTTCTACAAGTGCTCTAACCTTATGCAAGACACGTTAGGTATTATGCTTTTCAAGTGCAAGACAGGTTATAGAATGACCTTTGAAAATATACAGAATGGATATAGACACACGTAAAACTATCAAATTTGACACATGGGGACATAATATCGGTGGGGGTTATTCGATGCAGATTTATTGCCCCAAGATTTGAAAAAATGAGATATGCTTTCGGCGGGGTTTGACAAAGCCTACACACTTGTCTCCCACGTGAAGCATGAAAAATGGAAATACTGATAGGTGTCTAATTATATATCTTTTTCATATCAATTCGTCCATGTTTCTTTGCTATATTCCTTGGTATTTTTATGTTTTTTTGTGGTTTTGATGTTTGTAGGATTTTTGGAGCAACTTGCACAAAAATGGAGTAAAACCCTTCATTTTCACCTCTGCTAGTCAACCATCTTCTCGGATTTAATTATATTGATATACAATGAACCTGATGACATATTATATACCGTTGGAAAGCTTTCGAAGTCTATTTTCGGGAGAAATTTACGGTTTATAAATCCATTCAGTGTACAAAAAGTTGTAATCAAAACAGTGTGAGATGTATAGAAATATAATTCCACAAGTCACTGTAGCATGTATAATACGGGGCACTGTAGCAATTCACTGTAGCAGAGTATTTAAACACATTTTAGGGTTTTATTTGATAACTTGAAGAAGGTTCGTGAGAGAACGTCGGTGGGAGGCTGCTGCTTGCTCTGGATTTCTTTCATCTCCTGGAGTTCTTGAAGGAGAAAGGAAGCTTGGAAAGAGGAAGAACTACAATCCAAAGAGAATTACATCAAATTTGCTAAGTTTTTCCCTTCCCTTTCATTTTCTGGAAGTCTCCATGTTGTATTGTATTTACCACGTTCTTAAACATGTGTAACTGAATCTGAATTGGTTGAGGGTGATTTCAAAGCCCCTGATAGGGTTTTTGTAAGTTGATTGTGCAAGAAGTTGTTATCCAATTCTCTAATTGAAGTTGCTTGTATTTTCCCTATATCTAATGCTTTGATTGCTTGCTGGATTGTATTTCGAATAGCCAACTGAATATAATCTGGTTGTTGTCTATTGCTAGACTAGAAATCTTGATCCGTAATTGTCTTGAATTCCTAATCCTTAGTAGCAAAATTATGATCAGAGATTGCAATTGAAGAATACAACCTAAGTTAAATAATCCGAGCTTGTGTGTTTATTGCTTAGATCAACCTATCCTTCTTATTGTAATGCATCCATTGAATTAAATTTAGAGAGCTTGTTCTAGGTTGTTTAATGGATAGAGATTTAAATAAAGAGCTTGTTTTGTTAACAACAAAGGTAAGGAAAAGATTGGGATAACAGAGCTTGTGTATCTACGGTGATAAGTTCAATGGTGAATTGGGATGGACAATTATACAAATTTAATTCGCAAATCCATATCTGTTGGTAGAGAAGGACCCTTAACCAGATTTCTCTCATGATCTTCCATTCAAATTTACTTTCTGTTTTGTTATTCTTTACTGGCATTCTTATTTCATTTAGTAAAGCATTCAACAAAAATCCCCCTCTATTTAGTTTATTGTTGCTGGAAATAACAAATTCAATTAGAATCAATCCTCGTGGGAACGATATCTTACTTATCACTTTAGTACTTGTGAGACTAGTATACTTGCTAGTTTCGAACGCATCAAGTTTTTGGCGCCGTTGCCGGGGATTGATTTTCTAATCAATTTGTTATCTTGTTTTCATTGTTGATTCATATTTTCTTTGTTTTTCTTTTCTGATTGTTTGTGTTTAGACAACATGGCAGTAAACTTCTATCAATTCAGTAGCGGATTTGGGCCACAAGTACCATGGAGAGTAAATGAGGTAAGCACTCCGAACATTGAACAACAACTTTCTGAGCTAACCTCTCTTGTGGAAAACATGGCTGTAGGAGATATGCCAAAATCTTATGAATGTGGGATATATTCTACGATGGAGCATCCAATCGACATGTATCCAACTTTACAAGAAGAATATATGGAACAAGCCAATGCCAGGGGTGGATTTCTAGGACAAACGAGGCAATGGTATGATCCTTTCTCTAGCACTTACAATGCTGGATGGAAAGATCAACATAATTTTAGTTACTGGAATCATCAACCAATCACTCCAAAGTGATACCAAATCGGCCACAAAGTTTCAAATCAACTAGATTGCTGCAGCAACCATTTTAAATGCAAACCCCACCAATGCACATCCAGCACCGCAACCAGCTTCGCAAAACTCAGGTATGTCTCTCGAAGATATTGTTAATGCACTTGCCACAAACACAATGCAATTCCAGCAGGCAACTGAGGGCAACAAGTATCCAAAACCTGGCAAACAAATGGGGACCAATTGACTCTAGCATGAGCAAATTGAGGGCCAAGACTCAGAAAAAGTTATCTTGTCAAACGGTGATCAATCCAAGAGGAGAATCTGTGCGATAACTTTGTGAAGTGGAGAGCAATTAGATGTCTTACCAGGAAAATCACAAACTGATGAAGGAGATGACACCACATCCACCATGAACAAAACATTGACTTCTCAGGTAATCCTATAACTCCCATTCCTTCATATGTTACTCCTCCACTTTTTCCTAGTAGATTTGCAAAATCGAAGGAGGAACAAGAACAAGAAATCCTGGAAACTTCTCACAAAATTGAGGTAAATATACCACTTCAGGATGCTATCGAGCAAGTACCTCATTATACAAAATGTCTCAAGGAGTTATGCACCAGCAAAAGAAAGTAAAAAAGAAATGAGAAAGTAAGTGTGGGGGAAGATGTTTAAGCTGTATTGCAAAGGAAAATTCCTCCAAAGCGCAAAGATCCTGGTACGTTCACCATGCCATGCACCATTGGTAAAACCAAGTTTGAAAGAGTTATGTTAGATTTAGGAGCATCATTAATGTCATGCCATATTCTATTTATGCTTCTTTAAATCTTGGACCCTTTGCGAAAACTGGTATTACCATTCAGTTTGCTGATCATTTTAATGCATATCGCAAAAGAGTTGTGGAAGATGTGTTTGTGCAGGTGAATCAATTGGTTTTTCCAGCCGGGACTTATATGGTCCTAAAATAGAGGATGAGACATCTCGCTTAATCCAACACGATTCTTTTTAGGAAGACAATCCTGAAAATGCTAAAACCAAGATTGATGTTCATGATGGCATTTTCACCGTGGAGGTTTGATGGAAAAGTGATCCATTTCAATATTTTCGAGGCAATGAGTGGCACATAGGGCAGTGTGAAAATTATAAAGACCCAAGAAGGTTGATACATAGTGTCAAAAAAAATGGCGGAAGGCTTGCATGCTTAGATGAGAGTAAGCTCTAATCACAAACAGTATGATGTTTCGTACATTGAATTGCTTTTATCTAATGAGAAACTTCTTCATTATGTGATGAAAGCCAATACCTTGGAGCTTAAGCTACTTCCAGATTATTTGAGGCATGTGTTTTTGGGTGAGAATGATTCTTTGCCAGTTATAATAGAAATGGGCCTTGCACCAGTACAAGAAGAGAAACTCGTCCAAGTAATTAGAGATCACAAAATAACTATTGGGTGGACGATTGCTAACATCCAAGGCCCAACCATATGCATGCAACAATTCTTGTTGGAAAGAGGGATCCAAGCCCATTAGAGAAGCACAACGGAAATTGGATCCTCCCATGATGGAACCAACGTCGGGCTGAGGACGTTAAACCAAGCGCTTATTGGGAGGCAACCCAATGTTTTTGAAAAAAAAAAAGAAAAGAAAAAATAAAATAAGGTAAAATGATCGATTTTTGTGGGTCTCGAGGAGATCCTTCGTAGGCCATCAAATTGAGCAGTTTTATCTCCTCTTTGACATCTGTCCTTATTTGTTTTTAATTTGTTGTACTTGTTTTTTTTATTTGGTTTGTTTATTGTGTTTTGTTATCTCTTTTATGTATCTTAGTTGTTTCTGCCTTTCTTTTTCCTTTTATTGTTTAAATTTGATTATTTCGTACTTCGAATTCATTTGTGCAACAGCTTGAGGAAACATCCAAAGGGGAGCTGAAACCATTGCCCGAAGGTTTGAAACGTGCACATCTTGGAGAAGAACAGACTCAATCACATTTTCGGTAATATCTCTCCTTTTATTCTCTACAATGGATGCCGATATCTTTCTGTCGAACCTCCGTAAATATTTCCCTTCACTTCCTCAAAATGCTGTGTTTAAAATTTATAAAGTACGAATGACTAGACTTTGGGTATTGATGCTCTTAAATTTGCCTGCGGATATCCGATGGCTTATCGAAGCCAAGGTGAGATTGTCCGGTGAGCCGGACATTAATCTCGCAAAATACATGCCTGGTCTAGGAAAAAGCTACTACGCTAAGAGGCGAAGAGCAAAAAGGTTACAAGTATGTTATAAATGTGCTAGATGGAATTGTAACCAGACTTGTCGTTCATTAGGTTTTGCGTCCAGGAATAGAGAAGATAAACTTTCATTTATTAAGAATGGTTTGAGTAATGAGTCGCTGGATAATGTTTTGGTAACTCTCGAGTCACATTCTTGTGGACTTGTTCAGCGTGAATTGCTTAATCTATGGACACAATTCGTGATGAATTGCAGTGTTATAGTCTAGGGAATCTAACTAAAAATGACCCTGTTTGCCAGTTTATAAGAAAACTGGATGGGAAGCAAATCCCCGACTCATAGAAGGCGTTTCAGCCGGTACTGGACGTAAAACCAGAGGAAGATGTGAGCCACAATCACAACTACTTGTATATTTGAATGTGTGTAGTTGTTGTCGAATTTTGTTTCTTTCTTGTTTCGTTTGATCGATTATCAATGTTGTTTTTGTGTTGTTGTTGTTTGTTGATTTTGATTGTTTTAATTTCAAGTTTTCGTTTTGACAAACCATATGATCCCAAGGATTATAAGCACACGTGGGAAGACAAGTGTGGAGGTTTTGTCAAACCTCGGCTGCAAGTATATCTTACTTTTCATGCTTCACGTGGGAGGGACAAGTGTGGCGGTTTTGTCAACAACCCCACCGAAAGATATCTATTTTTTCAAACTCGGGGCGATAAATCTGCATCGAGCAACCCCCACCGAAATTATGTCCCCATGTATCAAATTTGAGAGTTTTATGTGTGTATAGATCCATTCTCCATATTTTCAAATGTCATTATTATAACCTGTCTTACACTTGAAAAGTATATTACCTAAAGTGCATCATTGTCTTACACAAGGTTAGAGCACTTGTAGAAATGGAGAAAACACCAATTCGGCGACTCCAAAATATATGCGTATTTTGTGGATCGCAATTTGTTAAAGATGGAGAGTTTACAACAGCAGCTCTTGATCTTGGTAGGACATTAGCTGCGAGGGGTATTCATTTGATTTATGGAGGGGGTAGTCTTGGGTTAATGGGGTGTGTGTCAACAGCTGCATCCCTAGGAGGGAGCAAAGTTCTCGGCATTATCCCTAAACCATTAGCTGTACGAGATATCGTAGGAACACAATCGGGGAAGAGTTACAGGTCTCTAGCATGCATGAGCGTATTGCACATATGGTCATTAAATCTGATGCATTTATAGCTGTGCCCGGTGGCTATGGTACATTAGAGGAGATATTTCAAATCACCTCTTGGGCACAGCTAAACATCCCTCGGAAACCAATTGGTTTGTTAAATGTCAATAATTTTTTTGATGGTTTGTTGTCTTTTCTTGATCAAGCAGTAGAAAAAACTTCATCTCACAGTCAGCGAGGCAAATCCTAGTTACAGCTTCAACTGCAGGGGAGTTAATTGACAAATTACAAGAATTCGTCTATTCGCCTGATTCAACAATGGCTCGGATAGATTGGTTTGAAGAAGGCAATAAGAGGCGTAAACTGGATTTAACGCTCCATCTGTAATCTCTATCTGTTGGTTTGCTTTGTTTTTGTTTTGCTTTCTTTTTATTGTATTTATTTGAGAGTTTTCATGTTATTTCTTTTGAGCTTTTTCAGGTTATTTCTTTCGCCCCAGGTAATATTTTCTAATCATGGCTTTTAGAGTGGTGGCTTAAAAAGTTTAATTCCTCTTGAAACGCATTCTGGATCTCTTCAATCCATAATGGCTGAATAAGGAGGCTAACTTCTAACTTTTTAGACCCATTCTAACTGACTTGTTTTTGTTTGCTGGTTTGTTGGACTTTGTTATTTTATGAGTAAGTTTGGTTTTATGTAATTTAGAGTTGTTATGTGTTGTCTTTATTAGTTTCGATTCAAAAAGAGAAATTTGTGGAAAACAACTTGAGAATGGCAGAATATGGGGTTTCTTGAACCCTTGAAACGCATTCTATCGACATAAATCTGTAGTTTGTTTATTTCATGTTGTTTGAAGTGTCTTGTTTCTTGTTTTGTTCTTTCATAATAAAGGTATATAGGCTGGAAAACTTAAGTCTGCGGGCTACTGGTCCTAAGGATTGTTGAAATATACAATCTTGACTCAGGTGTAACAACGCCACGTACCTCTTTTCTTGCATTTTGTGGGTCGATGATAAGATAATGATTGAATAAGAATAACTCTTGGAAAATGATAAATGATGCATGGATCTTTGTGCTTGAAATGTTAATTAGTTTTTGCTTTACCTTTGATTCCTTGCACAAAATTGAGCACCGAGCCATTATCACTGAGTTATTTGTTTACTTAGAGAAAGTTTATGTAATTTAAGTTTTCTTCAGATTTTAATGAATTCTAGAACTTGTTTGATGGTCACTCGAGGCGAAATCCTAGACTGTGCAACATTAGGGAAATGATTTAGGCCATCTTTGGATCGTTTGAGCCTTAAAAGCCAACCTTGACTAAAATTGATCCCTAGTTACCCCTTTGAGCCTCTGTAAACCTTTTTCTTTGTTAACTCACTAAAAGATTTCCTAACCTTAATTGAATTTGTTCCAAACAGTTTATCCCTTACCTATGAGCATGTAAATCATTCGCAATTACATTTTGAGCTATGTTCTGGTTTTGGGACGTTAGAGGAGGTTGGATTATGCCATGAGCAATGCAAGTGAGTTTTATTATGTTTGTAAAAAAAAAAAAAACAGAGAGAGAAAAAAAAATCTGTACTTATCTTCCACGTACTTAAACATTGAGGACAATGTATTGTTTAAGTGTGGGGGAGTGGAATTACAGTTAAAAAAAAAGAAAAAAAAGAGTTCTATACCCTTGGGCATTCTTAAAAAGAATGAAACAATAAAGTGTGGGGGTGTAGTTTCTTTTGCTTTCTACAAAAAAAAAGAAAAAAGGAAAAAAGAAAAAAGAAAAAAAAAGAGAGTTCGAGTGTTCTGAATAAGTTTGGGAGAGTCATTTGATGAATAAGAATGAATTTTTTATGTCCTGGGCTTGAGCTCCACATAATATTGAATGATTTTATGTGTTTGTGGGTGATTTGAGCCTAATTATTATCCTTTATCATACCTTCACCCAAGCCAAACGTTACAAGCCTAATAAAGTCCTACTTGATCCTTGGTTGTTGTGCATGTCTACATTAGTGGAGAGTGACTTGAAAAGCAGGCCTATGGAGTTCATTTATACACACATCTTCAATATTACATATGATTCATTTTTAGGCATAAACTCATCCGGGTTACAAGTGATTAGGTGAGAATGGCTCTACACACACACACTTGAGGAATTGAAGTGAAGCGAAACTAATTTTGGAGATAAAATTCTTGATCAAGTGCATTATTTTGAAGTATTCCTTGGGTTATAATTAAGTACAATCTTTGAGGCCTATTTGCAAGTTGAAGCATTGGTGTGTTTTAATTTTTCTCTCATTCTGTTTCGGTTTAGTTTTGTTTCATATCATTTTAGTTGCTCGAGGACTAGCAAAGTCTAAGTGTGGGGGAATTTGATAGGTGCCTATTTATGTATTACTTTTATATCAATTCGTCCATGTTTCTTTGCTATATTCCTTGGTATTTTTATGTTTTTGTGTGGTTTTGATGTTTGTAGGCGTTTTGGAGCAACTTGCACAAAAATGGAGTAAAACCCTTCATTTTCACCTCTGCTAGTCAGTGATATTCTCGGATTTAATTGTATTGATATACAATGAACCCGACGACATATTATATACCGTTGGAAAGCTCTCGAAGTCTATTTTCTGGAGAAATTTACGATTTATAAATCCATTCAGTGTACCAAAAGTTGTAATCAAAACAGTGTGAGATGTATAGAAATATAATTCCACAAGCCATTGTAGCATGTATAATACGGGGCACTGTAGCAAGTCACTGTAGCAGAGTATTTAAACACAATTTAGGGTTTTATTTTCATAACTTGAAGAGGGGAAAACGTGGGAGGAGGCTGCATTTCTGGATTTCTCTCATCCCTTGGAGTTCTTGAAGGAGAAGGAAGCTTGGAAAGAGGAAGAACTACAATCCAAAGAGAATTACATCAAATTTGCTAAGTTTTTCCCTTCCCTTCCATTTTCTGGAATGTCTCCATGTTGTATTGTATTTACCACGTTCTTAAACATGTGTAACTGAATCTGAATTGGTTGAGGGTGATTTCAAAGCCCCTGATATGGTTTGTGTAAGTTGATTGTGTAAGGAATTGTTATCCAATTCTCTAATTGAAGTTGCTTGTATTCTCCCATATTTAATGCTTATGATTGCTTACTGATTGTATTTGAGTGGCCAACTGAATATAATCTGGTTGTGATTTATTGCTAGACTAGAAATCTTGATCCATAATTGTCTTGAATTTCTAATCATTAGTAGCAAAATTGTGATCAGAGATTACAATTGGAGAATATAACCTAAGTTAAAAAATCCGAGCTTGTGTGTTTATTGCTTAGATCAACCTATCTTTCTTATCATAATGCATCCATTGAATTAAACTCAGAGAGCTTGTTCTAGGTTTTTAATGGATAGAGATTAAATAAAGAGCTTGTTTTATTTAACAACAAAGTAAGGAAAGATTGGGGTAATAGAGCTTGTTATTATCTACGGTTGATAACTTCAATGCTGTAATTAGATGACAATTCTACAATTAATTCGAAAATCCATATCTTGTGGTAGAGAAGGATCCCTTAACCAGGTTTCTCTCATTGAGTTTTCACTCAAATTAACTTTCTGTTTTGTTATTCTTTACTTGCATTAATATTTCATCTAGTTAATCAATCAACAAAACCCCCCTCATTTAGTTTATTGTTGCTTTTGAATAACAAATTCAATTAGAATCAATCCTCGTGGGAACGATATCTTAATCATCACTTTATTACTTGTGCGACTAGTATACTTGCTAGTTTCGAACGCATCAATACACTTTCGGCGGGGGTTTGACAAAACCGCCACACTTGTCTCCCACGTGAAGCATGAAAAGTAGAGATATACTTTCGGCGGAGGTTAACAAAACCTCCACACTCGTCTCCACGTGTGCTTATGACATGGGGTAGTCTCCACGTGTGCTTATGACATGGGGTAGTTATATGGTTTGTCAAAAAGAAAACTTGAAATTAAACAAACAAAATCAACAAACAATAACAACACAAAAACAACATTGACAATCAGATCAAACGAAACAAGAAGAAAATAAAATTCGACAACAACAACACACATTCAAATATACAAGTAGTTGTGATTGTGGCTCACATCTGCCTCTGGGTTTACGTCCAGTAACGGCTGAAACGCCTTCTATGAGTCGGGGATTTGCTTCCCATCCAGTTTTCTTATAAACTGGCAAACAGGTCGTTTTTAGTCAGATTCCCTAGACTATAACACTGTAATTCATCACGAAATTGTGTCCATAGATTAAGCAATTCACGCTGAACAAGTCCACAAGAATGTGTCTTGAGAGTTAACAAAACATTATCCAGCGACTCATTACTCAAACCATTCTTAATAAATGAAAGTTTAGCTTCTCTATTCCTGGACGCAAAACCTAATGAACGACAAGTCTGGTTACAATTCCATCTAGCACATTTATAACATACTTGTAACCTTTTTGCTCTTCACCTCTTGGCGTAGTAGCTCTTTCTTAGATCAGGCATGTATTTTGTGAGATTAATGTCCGGCTCACCGGACAATCTCACCTTGGCTTCGATAAGCCATCGGATATCAGCAGGCACATTTAGGAGCATCAACGCACAAAGTCTAGTCATCCGTACTTTATAAATTTTAAACACAGCATTTTGAGGAAGTGAAGGGAAATATTTACGAAGGTTCGATAGAAAGATATCAGCATCCAATGAAGAGAAGAAAAGGAGAGATATTACCGATAATGCGATTGAGTTTGTTCTTCTCCCAGATATGCACGTTTCAAACCTTTGGTGAATGACTTCAACTTCCGTTTGGATGTTTCCACAAGCTGCTGCACAAATGAGCTCAAAGCACAGAGTAATCAAATTGAACAAAGAAAGGAAAAGAAAAGAGCAGAAACGAAACTAAAGACACATAAAAGAGATAACAACACAATAACAAATAAAAGTCAAAAACAAGTAAAAAATATAAAAACAAATGAGACAGATGGCAAAGAGAGATAAAACTTGATCAATTTGATGGCCTACGAAAGGAATCTCCTCGAGACACAAAAATCAATCATTATTACCTTATTTTATTTTTTGTTTTGTTTTCTTATTTATTTTTCAAAAACATTGGGTTACCTCCCAATAAGCGCTTGGTTTAACGTCCTCAGCCCGACATTGGTTCCATCATGGGAGGGTCCAATCTCTGCTGTGCTTCTCTAGTGGGCTTGGATCCTTCTTCCAACAAGAATTGGTGCATGCATATGGCTGGGCCTTGGATGTTAGCAATCGTTCACCCAATAGCTATTTTGTGATCTATAAGTATTCGGACGAGTTTCTCTTCTTGTATTCGTGCAAGGCCCATTTCCATTGTACCTTGCAAAGTATCATTCTCACCCAAGAATCCATGATTCAAATGATCTGGAAGTGACTTAAGCTCCAAGGCAGGAGCTGTCATCACAGAAGGAAGAATTTTCTCATTAGATAAAGGAAATTGAATGCATGAAACATCATACCTATTTATGGTTATAGCTATGGTCTCATCTAAGCTTGCCACAACTTTCTCTATTTCTTTGGACCCTTGTATCAAAATTTCTGACTCCTTAGAATTTTCTGTCCCTATGTGATCATTAATAGCTATATTCAATCCATTCTTGCGAGTTAACTCAAAACATTGTTGTGGCAGAGAATCAACAACGTCAACTGCAAAAATAGAATGTAAGTCACTAGAGTACCTCATTGCCTCAAAAATATTGAAACATATCACCTTGCCATCAAACTCTATGATGAGAGTGTCATCACGAACATCAATCTTGGTTCTAACAGTTTTCGAGAATGGTCTCCCCATAAGAATCGGTGTTGGATTAAGAGATGTCTCATCCTCTATTTCAAGAACATAAAAGTCTACTGGGAAAAGCAATTGATTCATCTGCACAAGCACATCTTCCACAACTCTTTTGATATATGCATTAAAACGATCAGCAATTGAATGGTAATACCAATTTCCGCAAAAGGTCCAAGATTTAAAGAAGCATAAATAGAATATGGCATGATGGTAATAGATGCTTCTAAATCTAACATAACTCTTTCAAACATGGTTTTAGCAATGGTGCATGGCATGGTGAACGTACCTGGATCTTTGCACTTTGGAGGAATTTTCCTTTGCAAAACAGCTGAAACATCTTCCCCCACACTTACTTTCTCATTTCTTTTTAACTTTCTTTTGCTGGTACATAACTCCTCGAAACATTTTGTATAACGAGGTACTTGTTCGATAGCATCCAAAAGTGGTATACTCACCTCGATTTTGCGAAAAGTTTCCAGGATTTTCTGTTCTTGTTCCTCCTTCTTCGGTTTTACAAATCTACTAGGAAAAGGTGGAGGAGAAACATATGAAGGAATGGGGGTTATAGGATTTACGTGAGAAGTCAGTGTTTTGTTCATGGTGGAAGTGGTGTCATCTCCTTCATCAGTGTGTGATTTCTTTAGCAGGACATCTAATTGCTCTCCATTGCACAAAGTATGCAACAAGAATTCTCTCTTGGATTGATCACCCGTTGACAAGATTAATTCTTCTGAGGCTTGGCCCTCGATCTGCCATGCTAGTGGCCAATTGTCCCATTTGATTTGCCAGGTTTGGGATACTTGCCCCAGTTTCCTGCTGGAATTGCATTGTGTTAGTGGCAAGTGCATTAACAATGTCCTGGAGAGAGATACCTGAGTTTTGTGAAGCTGGTTGCGGTGCTAGATGTGGCATTGGTGGTGGTTGCATTTGAAAAGGTTGCTGCACTCTAGGTTGATTGAAACCTTGTGGCCGATTTGGTATCACATTTAGAGTGATTGGTTGATGATTCCAGTAACTGAAATTAGGGTGATCTTCCCATCCGGCATTGTAAGTGTTAGAGAAGGGATCACACCATTGCCTTGGTTGTCCTAGAAATCCATCCATGGCATTGGCTCGTTCCATATATTCTTCTTGTAAAGTTGGATACATGTCGATTGGATGCTCCATGGTAGAATATATCCCACATGCATAAGATTTCTGTATATCTCCTACAGCCATGTTTTCCACAAGAGAGGTTAGCTCAGAAAGTTGTTGTTCAATGTTCGGAGTGCTTACCTCATTTACTCTCCATGGCTGTTGTGGCTCAAATCCGATACCGAATTGTTAGAAGTTTATTGCCATGTCACCTAAACACAAACAATCTGAAAAGAAAAACAAAAAAAAAACACGAATCAACAATGAAAACAAAATAACAAATCGATTAAAAAACAATCCCCGGCAACAGCGCCAAAAACTTGATGCGTTCGAAACTAGCAAGTATACTAGTCGCACAAGTAATAAAGTGATAAGTAGATATCGTTCCCACGAGGATTGATTCTAATTGAATTTGTTATTTTCCAGCAATAACAAACTAAACAGGGGGGGGGGGGGGTTTGTTGACTGATTAACTAAACTTAATACGAAAGCAAATGAAGAATAACACAAAGCAAAGTTAAATGGAGTGAAAAATCAATGAGAGACACTTGGTTAAGAGTTTATTCTCTGCCACAAGATATGAATTTGTGAATTAACATAGAATTGTAATCCAATTACAGCATTGAAGTTATCAACCGTAGATAACAACAAGCTCTGTTATCCCAATCTTTCCTAACTATGTTGTTAAATAAAACAGGCTCTTTATTTAATCTCTATCCATTAAACAACCTAGAACAAGCTCTCTAAATTTAATCAATGGATGCATTATAATAAGAAAGATAGGTTGATCTAAGCAATAAACACACAAGCTCGGATTATTTAACTTAGGTTGTATTATACAATTGCAATCTCTGATCACAATTTTGCTACTAAGGATTAGAAATTCAAGACAATTACGGATCAAGATTTCTAATCTAGCAATAGATAACAACCAGATTATATTCAGTTGACAATTCGAAATACAATCCAGCAAGCAATCATAAGCATTAAATATAGGAAAATACAAGCAAATTCAATTAGAGAATTGGATAACAACTTCTTGCACAATCAACTTACAAAAACCATATCAGGGGCTTTGAACTCACCCTCAACCAATTCAGATTCAGTTATACATATTCAATCAGGAATAACAAATACAATACAGAGAAATTCCAGAATGAAAAGAAAGAAAGAACTTAGCAAATTCTTTGAAAATCTTCTTGTAGATGAATCTTCTTGGAAATTGTAGTTCCTCTCTTTCAAAAATCTTCTTCCCTTCAAGCACTACAGGGATGAGAGAAATCCAGAAATGCAGCCTCCTCCCACGTTTTCCCTCTTCCAGTTATGAAAATAAAACCCTAAAATGTGTTTAAATACTCTGCTACAGTAACGTGCTACAGTGTCCCGTATTATACATGCTACCGTGATGTGTGGAATTACATTTCTACACTTCTCACACTGTTTTGATTACAACTTTCGGTACACTGAATGGATTCATTAACCGTAAATTTCTCCTAAAAGTAGACTTCGAGAGCTTTTCAACGGTATATGATATGTCATCGGGTTCATTGTATATCAATACAATTAAATCCCAGAAGATGGTTGACTAGCAGAGGTGAAAATTGAAGGGTTGTGTTTACTCCATTTTGTGCAAGTTGCTCCAAAACGCCTTCAAACATCAAAACACACAAAAAACATAAAAATACCAAGGAATATAGCAAAGAAAACATGGACGAATTGATATGAACAAATGGAATAAAATAGACATTATAATAGGCAACACAATCGGGGAAGAGTTACAGGTCTCTAGT
Organism: Boswellia sacra; assembly: GCA_013180625.2. Classification (NCBI taxonomy): domain Eukaryota; kingdom Viridiplantae; phylum Streptophyta; class Magnoliopsida; order Sapindales; family Burseraceae; genus Boswellia; species Boswellia sacra. The sequence continues at coordinate 2,202 of SNVD02008300.1, read as the reverse complement.
ATGCATGAGCGTATTGCACATATGGTTGTTAAGTCCGAGGCATTTATAGCTTTGCCAGGTGGTTATGGTACATTAGAGGAGATATTTCAAATCACCTCTTGGGCACAGCTAAACATCCATCGGAAAACCATTGGTTTGTTAAATGTCAATAATTTTTTGATGGTTGTTGTCCTTTTCTTGATCCAAGCGTGTAGAAAAAAACTCATCTCACCGTCGGCGAGGCAAATCCGGTTACAGCTCTACGCAGGGGAGTTAAATGATAAAGTCCAGAATTAGTTCTATTCGCCTGATCCAACAACGGCTCGGATAGATTGGTTTGGAGAAGGCAATAAAAGGCATAGACTGGATTTAACGCTCCATTTGTAATCTCTATCTATTGGTTTGCTTCGTTTTTGTTTACTTGCTTTTTAGTGTGTTTATTTGAGATTTTTCATGTCATTTCTTTTGAGTTTTTTTCAGGTTATTTCTTTCGCCCCAGGTAATATTTTCTAATCATGGCTTATAGAGTGGTGGCTTAAAAAGTTTAATTCCTCTTGAAACGCATTCTGGATCTCTTCAATCCATAATGGCTGAATAAGGAGGTTAACTTCTAAACTTTTTAGACCCATTCTAACTGACTTGTTTTTGTTTGCTGGCTTGTTGGACTTTGTTATTTTATGAGTAAGTTTAGTTTTGTGTAATTTAGAGTTGTTGTGTGTTTTTGTCTTTATCAGTTTTGATTCGAAAAAAAAAAAACATTGTGGAAAAACCTGAGAATGACAGAATATGGGGTTTCCTTAACTCTTGAAACGCATTCTCTCTGAATAAATTTGTAGTTTGTTTATTTTATGTTGTTTGAAGTGTCTTGTTTCTTGTTTTGTTATTCATAATAAAGGTATATAGTCTGGAAACCTTAAGTCTGCGGGCTACTGGTCCTAAGGATTGTTGAAATATACAATCTTGACTCAGGTGTAACAACGACACGTACCTCTTTTCTTGCATTTTGTGGGTCAATGATAAGATAATGAATGAATTAAGAATAACTCCTGGAAAATGATAAATGATGCATGGATCTGTGTGCTTGAAATGTTTATTGGTTTTCGCTTTGCTTTTGATTCCTTGCGCAACATTGAGCACTGAGCTATTATCACTGAGTTATTTGTTCACTTAGAGAAAGTTTATGTAATTTAATGTTTCTTCAGATTTCAATGAATTCTAGAACTTGTTTGATGGTCACTCAAGGCGAAATCCTAGGCTGTGCAACATTGGGGAAATGATTTAGGCCATATTTGGACCGTTTGAGCCTTAATAGCCAACCTTGACTGAAATTGATCCCTAGTTACCCCTTTGAGCCTTTGTAAGCCTTTTCTTTGTTAACTCACTAAAAGATTTCCTAACCTCAAATGAATTTGTTCCAAACAGTTTATCCCTTACCTATGAGCATGTAGATCATTCACAATTAAATTGTGAGCTATGTTCTGGGTTTGGGAAGTTAGAGGAGGTTGGGATGTGTCATGAGCAATGCAAGTGAGTTCTATTGTGTTAAAAAAAAAAGAAAAAAAGAAAAAAAAAGAGAAAAAAGCCAATCTGTACTTATTGTCCACTTACTTACACATTGAGGACAATGTGTTGTTTAAGTGTGGGGGAGGGGAAGTGTAATAAAAAAAGAAAAAAAAAGAGAACAAAAGAAGAAGAATAAGAGATCTATACCCTTAAGTGTTTTTAAAAAGAATGAAACAACAAAGTGTGGGGGTGTAGTTTTCTTTTGTTTTCTACAAAAAAAAAAAAGATTGAGTGTTCTAAATAAGTTTGGAGGAGTAACTTGGTGAATTGAAATAAAGTTGTGTTATAGGGTTGAGCTCTACATAGTCTTGAATGATTTATGTGTTTGTAGGTGATTTGAGCCAAATAATTATCCTTTATCATACCTTCACCCAAGCCAAACGTTACAAGCTTAATAAAGCCCTACTTGATCTTGAGTGTTGTGCTTGTCTACATTAGTGGAGAGTGACTTGAAAAGCAAGCCTATGGAGTTCATTTATACACACATCTTCAATATTAAATATGATTCATTTTTATGCATAAACTCATCCGGGTTACAAGTGATTAGGTGAGAAGGGCTCTACACACACACACACTTGAGGAATTGAAGTGAAGCGAAACTAATCTTGGAGATGAAATTCTTGATCAAGTGCATTATTTTGAAGTTTTCCTTGGGTTATA
>SNVD02008299.1:0-33026 GCA_013180625.2 Boswellia sacra | reverse complement strand
TAGCAGGATCTTCGAGAGTCCTGCAAGCTCTCCCTAGAGACGCCAAGGTCTCCCAAATTTCCACACACCAATCTGTCTGCCTTTCCCCTCTTTCTCCCTCTTATTTCTCTAACTAACTCCGCACCAATCCCTAGGACAGTATAACTAATTTCTCTACCCCAAAACATAACCAACAAATTACAGAAAAATGCATAACAGAAAAATAAAAGCAATTTTCCCTTTCTGCCCTTAATTCTTCTTGCTCAGGTGTCGCTTGGCATAGGTGAGTCTAATTGGAGGCCTATCAGAAATGCTATGGAACATCCAATTCAGAGGTACATTCTTCATTTAAATTCTAATAACAGAAATAAAAACATCAAGACGGTATAAGAACAGTAGATCATATAGCTCCCAACAAAATAATAATAACAAAAAACACTACGTATCTAACTCAAATGTACGATTGTACTAAAAAGGAAATACCTCTTCCACCAAAGGTTCAGTTTCCAAAATGGCGTGCACATTTGCTGCTTCCAAGGCAAGAAGCTCTCGCTTCAACCTTTCAGAAAATGCTTCTGCTTCACCAATACCCATGACATAACTGCATACCATAGCCCAGAAACATCAGAGTAGTATTAAAGTGACTATGGGTATATATTAATTTCCATTTATTGTTACGATAGATAAAAAACCAAAGATACCAAAAAGAGTCCATACTTTTAGCAAAGATCTGCGTAAAATAGGACAAACTACAATGACAACTAGGAATCAACAAAATTATCTTCAATTGCTCCTATGGGTATCAAATTGATGAACGAGACATCTAGTCTTTTTGCAAGAAAATTTTCATTGATGAACTAGACATCTACAGGTTTTGTTAAGCATTCAAGAGGCTTAACTCTCCCCAAAAAAAGAAGAAGAAGAAACAACTCCACACAATAGACTACTCACTACCCTCTCTCTCCTCTTTTCCTCTTTATTTATTTCACTTAACATAACAGACTTTCAACAAACTAATTAACCAGCTTGGTGTTCTAGCCTAAGTATAATGAATGAGCAGCTTATCAACACCCCCGCCCAAAGAGTCACCTTGTCCTGAAGGTGGAAGTCTGGACATTGTCTTTTTTAGCTCAAATGGTTCCTAGGTGGCTTCAAACTCAGGAAGTCCTTTCCATTGAATCAAAACTTCTAAAGTCTGTGTAGTACTGGAAGTACCATGATGCATACCCAAAATTACCAATAACTCCAAGTCATTTGACAGTAGGCGGAGAGTCTATGTGGTATCCTTGGATAACCAATAGCATGACACAGCTTAGAAACATGGAACACTGGGTGAATTTAAGATGTTTCAAGAAGTTGTAGTTTGTAAACAACTTCTCCATCACAAGCCAAGACCACAAAAGGGTTAGTTAAGTTTACTATTTTTCTAAAAGCTTAAGCTTTTAAATGTAAGCTTAACATGAATACTTTAAACTCTCTAATATGACCCCTCACGTACAAAGGCCTCGTACACCTGCAGTGGATCTTACAAGTAGGTCTAAAACAACACTTTTTAAATTAATTTTTAAATAACACGGAAGGGATTGAACATGCAACCGTTTGATCATTACGGCTATAATACCATGTTAGGCTTATCAAATTTGAAGATTCTAAGTTTAAATCCCCTCATTCTCAATTTCTAAATAGACATAACTATGCTACTTAAATCACACAATCAAATCAAGTCTCGGTTTCTTAAGCTGGTCTTACGGATCCATTAAACCTTAAATCGAATCCACATTTCACATAAGGAGGCTTGTTAGACTCAAATATTAATGTTGGGCCCTTACCTAACAGTTTAAGCTTTAGGATAAGTGGTTTCTTAACAGGGCCATAGAATTGGTTGCCCGCTTTTCATTTGGTGAGTTGATAAATATTTTCTCCTATAAAGGTGAAGTTTGAGGTAAACCAATTCACCAACTGCATGGTAAGTTACATTGATGACCATCTATTGTTGCCTTCCTCTTCTGTTGAGCACAATGCAATTGCATTTTCAGCTCTTCTAACATGATATTGAGCTCTTGCAACTGTTGTTCCATAGTTGATACCATTGTGGCACCATTTTCAAAACACAGCAGGAGAGGAGGGTCAAGTCTATAAAAGATACGAAAGGGACTTAAATTTGCGTCTGTGTGAAAGGAAATTTTGCATCAATATTCTGCCCATGGCAACCAGCGAGCCCATTGCCTTAGTTTAGCTTGCCAGAACAATGCAAATATGTTTCCACACAACAGTTAACCACCACAGACTAACCATTTGTTTGCGGGTGATATGTCGTACTATTTTTCAGTTCCATGCCTTGTAATTTAAATAACTCAGACTAGAAATTACTAAAGAAAATCTTGTCTCTCTCTGTCACTATAGATTTTGGAATGCGACGGAGTCTAACAACTTCACGAAGGAAAAATGCAACCACACCCACAATGGGTTGGTTCAAATGGCAAGGGTGGCCCAGGAGGGAATTGGTAAGGCCATGATTAAGTCCTGGATTTGACTCTCCACAATGGCCTTTCCCCATGCGGTAAGCGGGAGACCGTGACAGTGGGTTATGGTCGCACTAGTCTCCCCCCAATATTAGTTGTGGTGCGCATAAGCTGGCCCAGACACCTATATTACCAAAAAAAAAAAAAAAGGCAACCACGGATTGAGCAGAAAATGGGTATTTTAAGTCAATGAAATGCCATAGCAGGCCACAACTACTAGAATAGTATCAATGCCTCCAGATTTACGTAGACCTTCCACAAAATCCATAGTGAAGTCACCCCAAGCCAGTTCCGACAAGGGTAAAGGTTGAAGTAATCCAATTGGAGAGTATGCCAAATATTTGTTCCATTGGCCAACAGAACACTGAGCCACATATACCTTAATATCATCTTTCATTCCCTCCCAATATATATTAGCTGCCCCACATTCATAGGTCTTAAAAAACCTGATCACCACAACTATCATGGAAATCTTTTAACGCTAATGGAATGAAGGAAGACCCTTGAGGTAATACTAATCCATTCTTGTATAGTAAATGACCTTGCACAAAAGAATAACCTGATTTGGAAGAAGGATCTTGTTGGAATGCATCAATGATTTTCCTCAATTTCACATCTGTAGCCACTTGTGTTGAGATGTCATCAAGCTGAATAACTCTTGGAATTGTTAAAACCGTCAAAGAAGCTGCAGAATTCAATCTAGACAACACATCAGCAGCTTTATCCTCAAAACCAAGCCAGTATCGGAAATCAAAGTCATATCCTAGTAACTTGGTGAGCCACTTCTGGTGTTCCACACTTACTAGGCATTGTTCCAACAAAAATTTCAAACTTCTTTGATTAGCATGCACTATTAACTTCCTACCTAATATGTAATGCCCCCACTTCTATACAATAAATACCACTGCCATATATTTCCACTCATAAATTGACTTCAAACAAGCATTTTGAGGTAATGTGTGATTGTAATATGCAATGGGGAACCAGTTTTGGATTAAAATCGCCCCTAATCTATAACCGAATGCATTTGTTTCCACAACAAAAGGCTTAGAGAAATTAGGTAGTGCCAACACATGAAGAGTAGTCAATGCCCTCTTGAGATTTTGAAATGCTATCTCAGCTTCCTCATTCCAATTAAAAAAAAAAAAAAATCTCATTTTAGTTGGTCTATCAACTTTTTAGCAATGCGTCCATAGCCCTCTACAAAATGTTGATGGTACCCACTGAGTCATAGAAATCCCTGCAATTCTTTGATAGTACAAGTTCTTGGCCATTGCAACATAGTGGGAATCTTAGAATCCTCCGCTACCACCCCTTCTCCAGTTATGACATGGCCTAAATACTCAAACTTGAGTTGACCGAATAAACAATTCTTTTCATTTACAAAGAGCTTGTTGGCTGCCAAAATACCCAACACTATGTCTAACTATACAACAAGTTCCTTCATTCTCCTGCTGTAAACTAGGATATCATAAAAAAACCAAAACAAATTTTTGTTCATAGTCCCTGCAATGTTATTCATGAGGACCTGGAAAATGGTTGGAGCATTAGTTAATCCAAAAGGCATACCTAAAGACTCATAATGCCATTCGTGAGTGTGGAATGCTGTCTTTGGGACATCCTTTGGATGCACACAGATGTGGTGGTAATTAGATTTCAAATCCAGCTTGGAAAAAAGCTTAGCTCCATGCAACTCATCAAGTAGCTCATCAACCATAGGAATGGGAAATTTATCAAGAACTATCACCTCGTTTAAGGCTAAAATCAACACAAAATCGCCAACTCATATCCTTTTTCGTGTTTTACTAGCAGCACAGGACTAGAAAAAGGGCTAGAGCTAGATTGGATCCACTGCCAACATCTCTTTAACAAGCCTTTCAATTTCATTTTTCTGAAATTAGGGATATCTATAAGGCCTGACACGGACTAGAGTAGCTCCTGGTGTTAGAATAATAGCAAGGTCCTTGCCTCAATTGGGAGGTAATTCACCCATCCATTTGAATACTACATGATAATGCTGAAATACCTTATAGATAGGCATAGAAACCTCTATGTGATTACTACCAATATCTAGAGTAATGGTCTCCAATTCTAACCACACCCGTTGCCCCTGCTCCTTGAAGGTCTTCATCATTGTTTTCAGCGGAACAAATGTCGTACTCAAAGTCAGATGCCCTTTTAACGTTATCGATACTCCCTCAACCTTAAATTTCATGGTTAGAGTCCTCCAATTCACTTGCATATCTCCTAGACTTTCCAACCACTGCATTCCCAGAATGATAGCAAAACTACCCCATTCCAACAGAAGGAAATCCTCCACGATCTCAATATTTTGTAGAGATAAAATGACTCCCTTACAAATTCCCTCTCTTTTCACTGATAATCCCGTACCTATAAGAACTCCATAATTGTTGGTACTTCTTCTAGGAATGCCTAATTTATCCACCAAATCAATGGATATGAAATTGTGGGCGACACTGCAATCAATCAACACTATCACCTCATATTGAGCTATTTTCCCTTTAATCTTCAGTCTTTGGAGGCGTGAAACCCACTACTGAATTAAGGGATAACTCTTAACATTTCTCCAACCCCAAAATTTTGTCTCATCCGCTGTTGTATTTTCTTCCTCATTCCATGAATCAGTTTCTTCGTTGACTACCAACACCTAGAGGTCGCGATTTCCACTCCGACAACCAACTGAGTATTTTTCGTCATAACAAAAGCATAGGCCCTTATCCTTCTTTCTCTCAACTCAGTTAGCTATTTAAAGGGAAAATCCAGGTTCTGCGTTTGTGGTTTAGTCAGTGCTGCAACATTTGTAGGAAGTGAAGATGTGTGAGATTTCGAACTTAGATTGCTATTAGAAGCTAGATTCCCACCAAGGGTGAGAATTTGTGAAACGACACGTGAACACGACATGAATACAATACACGAATAATAAATGGATCGGATTCGTGTTGAAGATGTTCAACACGCCAACCCGTTTAATGACACGAATAGTTAAATATATTTTGTCTATCCTTAATATGTAAGTTCATTCAATGATATAAATTATTACCCATTTACAACATATATATTATAAAACTGAAATTTTTATATTATAAAATAAATTAATTTATAAAATAATAAATTATGATGATTTTAATAATATTTTATACTAACAATGGTTTATATTCTAAAAATAATTTTAATTGATTTAAATATATAGAATATAATATATTATGCATAACTAGATTAAATAATTAAGTTAATTATGTGAATTAAATATGACACGATTACAACACGTGGGTAACACGTTTAATAATCGTGTTGGATCCGTGTTTCATGTCTTGACACGAATAATTAAATGGGTCGACACGACACGACAAGAATCCCACCCCTAATTCCCACACAAAATGGAATTTGAACCACCCTAAATTTGAGCTCAAAATACAATTTTTGCGCTCCACTACAATTATTTTATTCCTCATTTGTCAATGGAAACCATGGTGGGAATAAAAGCAGACACTGAATTGCATACAAAGTTTTTGCGCCAGAAACTTATGTGTTGAATCTCAGTTTTAAGGAATAAACCCCAAGCTGGCTTAGTTCAAGTAACAAGTATGCTTTGTGCACTCTGCTTCATTTGGTGGTAAATGATAACACTTCAACACTTCATTTGGAGGTTCATCGCAACACTTCTATATTTCACATTTGCTAAAGTAAATCTAAAATGCATCCAACAGCTTCCTAATAAATAGAAGGAAAAAAACATACGTGCCCAGAAGAGCCTCCATATCCTCTTCCTCAGCTTGAGATACAAGTTCTCTTTCAACAGTCACTTTCAGATCACCTTCAGACCCAGTAGCCACAGCAGGTCGCCCATCTTGCATATTTCTTTGGGTATTAACCCTTGGTGTATTCTCCTGTATACATGAGTAGAAGCAAGGAACTGTCAATCGCACATAATATTTTCAGTGAGTCATGCAATCACAGCCACATCATTAAAGAAATTATATGAAAATTAACCCCATCAGACCAAGAATAAGGCCTGCTAGATTACCACTATTGCATTTGATTGTCAATTTTTTCATCACAAACCATACATAGTATTTTATTTAAAAGAGAGCAAGTGATAAGTTGAGAAACTTCGCAAAACAACCACTAACAAAATTAGAAACAAATACCACAGTAGGATATACTCCCGAGTATATATTTCTAGCACTAACAAGAGCAGTAACTAAAGTTCTCATAGAACCCAAGGATTCTAATTATTTATTGAAATTTCCTATTATAAAACAATATTCGGTATTACTGCATTAAAACTCGAAGGTAAAACAGTATCAGATCACTATATGTACCTTCGCCCAAAGAGCCATCTCCACGACATCTATACCAACAACTTTAGGAAGACGACCAAGTACATCTTTGCATATATTCAGAATGCAAAGTAAAAGACGGTTCCTAAAAGAAATTCAATAGAGAAAATGTGTAAAAGATCAATTGCTATAAGCAATTATTAGTTTAAAATATTAAAAAACAATATATCTAATTGTGTGAATTCCTCCCAGCAATAAACAAAAACAAAAATAAAGATATTTTTCTTATTTTACCTGTCATCAATATTGCGCATGGTCCACTGAGGTGGAGCAACACTCTGGCTTCTGAGGTTATCGAATCCCTATAACAAGTTCAGTCAGGAACTGGCGAAAACAGGGTCCACAGAGGTAGGTGAGGATAGGAAAAAAAACAACAATAAATAAAAATAAAAATTCAATGGAAAACAAGTAGCTTCTTATTTTATTAAATTGATTTTTAATTCAAATACTAGGCAGGACATATTGAACCAGTAGAAGCCACACAAAACTTATTTTTTTCTGCTTTCATATGCAAAATTGATGGAACATTACCAGGGTAAATGTACATCCACTGGGGTCATTACATATAACCTCCAATTTTGAGAGATGCTTAAGCTTATACAACTTTGCAGGCTGCATGCACAAGAAAATTTTCAACATTTACTGAAAGCATCTAGAACGCTAGGAAAATCATGAGGCATATATATGTTAAAATTTTCTGGAATGGGAAGTAATATTATTTCAGTTTCCACATTTACCAGTAATTCTTTTTCCACAATGGCTTCAGTGTTCAATTGTTATCTTCCTTCTTTTAAATTCACTTGTAGTAAAAACAGTTGCAGTAGAATTAGTAATAGTGGTCATCTTAGACACATGACAATCCTGAAATTCTCCTCAGCTAATGGCCTATGCTTGTGACCAGGCCCATATGATGGTCATGATAAGGATTCCCATCCCACAGTGGCCTTTGGTAAAGCCAGTTTTGGGCTTTCATTATAGCAAGGTTCTTTATGCAAAAGAAAAATTAAATTTAATTGATATCCCACACAGTAAATACTGAAATTTAAGGAAAAAGGTACCTCAAGAACTCCTCCAGTGGAATATTTTAAGACTCGAAGAAACGCTTTAGTCCGCTGACCCTTTGCTTTTGCTGTATGTGCAGCATATTATCACTGACGATGCCACATTAATAAATATCACTTTCATAAGTATGGAAAGCAAGGAAAACCATGATGATTATGCACAATCCACAAGTGTTCACTCCAAGAATAGAAGGGATTGCTAGAGTCCAGTAAAAGATCTATTGCTATTATCCAACCAACTCTCCAAATACCCCTGTATTATAACCCCTCTTGTCCTCCCCCAAGCCCACTGTTTTGACCCAAAATCCACTAAACTCAAAAACAAACTCCATGCTCTCAGCCAGCTTTATCCTAGACGAATTGAACCCAACCACGCAGGAGCAAAGCACAAGCCTTACCACTCAGCTAACCCCTTGATATTATATATCAGTCTATTCTCACACTCCATCAAATGTATCCTATTAATAAAACCAGTTCAACAACAGTACAAAAAGCCTACTAAAATATAACTAAACCCTACTTTCTCACTTCTTACAAAATTTTCAAAAATGAAAAGCTACATTTCAAGGCACATATTCTACAGGCTTGTGTCCTTTTATACTACACTTGTTTGCTTGAAAGAGACACCTCAACTCCAAGCTCGCTCCATGAGATTTCAGCCACATAAAGCCATAAGCACTTGATCTAATAGAATGCGCAGCATAGAGTGAAGAATGACAACACAACACAAATAAATGAATCTGGAAAATATCAGTGTTGGAGCTATTGAAGGACCAGAGGGGGCAATTGGCCCGACCCGGATTTCATGTTTACACTAATATTATAAAATATTCCTCTATTACCAACAAAATTTACTTATTTTCCTATTTGTGATTCTTTTCAAAATTAAATAAATAAGGTTAAACTCATTGGTTCATCTCATTAATTTTCAAATAACTCTTTAATATGGGAATGTTCATCACCATTTGAATTACCATTTCTCACCAAACAACCACAAAATCATTGTCAATCAATCCGAAATCATAATAAACCGACAAAGAACAAAAATGCAGAAGAAAAACAAATCCAGAAACAAAATATAAACTTCTCGGTTAAGCATGCAATGCCAGCAAGTAACAGCAATGCGAATTGAGCATGGATAGATCAAAACTGTTGAAATGATTGATTGACGTACTGGAGAGAGCGAGAACCCTAGGTTTCGCCATGTGGCGGCCTAGCTTGCCGGATTTTCCCCACACGCCTTGGCTCTTGGCCACGCGAATCGACATGATGATCTTTTGTTTCGTGCCTTCGATCGCCGCCTCGCAGGCGCGACGGAGCTCCGCGTCGAATGCACTCGATTTCGCCATTCGCTTTTTACGGTTGTGAAGCTGGAGAGGATTCAGAGAGATGTGTAAGCTTTGCAGAGGAGGAGGGAGAAGATGTCAGCAGAGGCTAAAAATTCAATGCATCCAAGGTGGTCAATCACATGGACACCCCTGGGTTTTGATTTTGTAACACCAAGATCCAGTGATCTTGTACTACACCGAACAGAGATTCTGCAGTTGAATTGAGTATCTAGGTTTTGACGCAGAATCTTACTGAAAAGACCGAAATACCCTCCCTTTGAATTTGACCTGGATTAAAGGAATGTTGACAAACTGGTGCGTCGGAAATAAAATAATAAAAATGTACTCAGACTACGAAAAGGTCAAAACATGTATATAACAATCTTATAAATCTCTATTGTTAATAAAATATGATATTATGTATTACAAATTAAAGCTGATCAGAATCCATAAAAAGCTAGAAAAATAAATCAAAAAATTACAGATATTAATTACAAAACAATTTTTTATGTAAAATCTTATACGAGTTTAACTAGGAAATTACACCATCAAAACTGAAAAACTAAACAAAAAACAATTGAAAAAAAAAATCTTCCCAAGCATGGAACAAGTATAACATGCACTTACCCAATATATATATTATTTAATATTTTGACAATTTTTTTGATACAAAATTAGATATGAATTTCTAGCTATTAATCCACAAAATCTAATAGTTGAAATAATTTATAAGTTAACAATATTAAATAATTTTTTTCAATCTTAACTATTAGATTTGATAAAATTAAATGTCATAAGTTTATTAAAAAAATGTGTATTAATAGATACCTTTATGATTTTAAAATTATAATAAATTTAAAAGACAAAAAGAGCCTTACGCAATTTAATTTATCGTAGCATTAGTAAAAAATATGGGGCTCAATTGAATTTATGATCTAATGAATGTTGAGGATTTTGACCAAATCAAGCGGTTGTTAGGTACGTTACCAGTATGAAGGGTGTGATTTTAACCCCTAACAGATGGCAAAAGTTGAGTGAAATATTGAATGTACCAAATATGTTATATTCAATACGTGCTTAAGATGTTTGACGCCGATAACGTAGTGTTTACTTTTTCACTTAAATCTTGATCAATAGAAATTGGCCAAGTAATAATAACATAAATACAATTAAAAATTGAAGAATTTCAAAAACTACTCAAGTTGTAAAGCATAAATTGAGGTCAAGTTAATTGTAATATAAAATAATTAATTCGTGGGTATCAGGGCACCACAAGTTAATAGATAATAACTAATACAAGAAAAGCATTACGAAGGTCCTTAATTAATTGGGTTAAGACTCTAGTTAAATTTACTCATCAAAAATTAAAGCAAACATATGCTATTTTAAAATGGCAATTCCTCAAGGAGTTTATTAAACTAAAAGAGAGTGTAATTTATCCGTTTACGATAAAATTTCTTAATCAATTTACTCCTTTGAGCATAAATAGCAATATATTAATAAAAAAAAATTTAAGTCCACCATCAAATCCTAGGGTTTAACTCTAGACGGTGAAAATTTATAATACCTACAAATTTGTTGAGCATTTCATTTATGCTGCCAGAAGAAGAAAATTGAGAATCAAACTTCATTGACTCTAATTCGATAACACATCAGCTAACAGTACTGTATTTAATTTGTGGTCAGTTAGAATTTAAAAACTCTTTCATGACACCTAATTTTTGAAAAAAATAATAAATAAGGGATTTATTCTGCGTTAATTGACTCTCAAATGAATAAGCATGCCAATGAAAATAAATAAAAAGATTGAAAATGAGAAACTAAATTAATCTGAGACACTAAGCAATTACAATTTGTTTAAAAAAAAATAAAATAAATCATAACACCACGCACCAACGTAGCAAACAAAACAGTTAATTCTTAATATGATAAGGTAAATTAATTTCCTTCGTCTAGTAGGTAGTTGTATACAATCTATTGTTCACTCTTGAATTTATTAGCAAATAAACCAAAAAATAAAATAAAATTGAAAAGACTACAAATAAGGAAACTATATCACTTCTTTCTGCACAAACCTTTTGCACGACATGTAAAAAATTAACAAAAAGGCAAGGCAAGACCAATATGTAGCAAACACAAAAATTAACAAAGTAATATCACATTATTTGATAAGCAACTTTATATAATTATTTTCGGAAGAGTAGCTTTGGGATTGAACTCTTCCACTTCTTGCTTATCTATTGGATGGATCCCGCACCATTTCACCTCCCATTTATTGTCCAACATTGGTGAAATTGAAATTCCAAAGCTATTAGAAGTGTTGATTTTGCCATGAGGCAAATAGAGTATCCAAAGATGGTCTGACTAAAGCTCACCAGCTTTCTCACCCAATTTGATAATTGAAAGGAAAAAAATCAGAGAAATTATCATATGGGCTGTTAGTGACGGAATCACCTTCCACATGATAGACACTACAAGAAAATGGGCCTTTTACGACAACCCGAAACCGCGGTAAAAAGAATTCTACAGCTGACACATGGCAGTTTAAGCCCGCCGTATAAAATGGCGCTGTAAAAACTCATTTTACCTTTTACCGCGGTTTCGGCCCGCCATAAAAATTGGTGATCTGGTGAAAATTTATTTACCGCTGGCGCTCTGCACGACGTAAAAAGTCTACTGCGGGCTTCCCTGCCTGCCGTAAATAATTATAAAAAACCGTGGTCCGACTTTCACCGCAGGTGTGTGCCCGTCGTAAAAAGTGCTTGTTGTTATCCCAGATCATTAACCGCGATCGTTAGGCCCGCAGTAAAAAGAGCTCAACTCCTAGAACCCGTTTTTGCAATTTTTATGAAATCCGGGCCTGTAACCATTTTTTCAATCTTTTTTTTTCTAATTAATTCAAATAATTCATCATATGAAAACATGAACCAATAAAAAATAAGAGTACAACATAAGAGTATATTATCACAAACACATAAATTAATAACTTATACATTCACATGCAACATAAGAGTACCAAGTTTATTTGCAATCCTATTCAAGTCTAGAAGTCTAGAAGCATAAAATATGTCTAGAAGTCTTATTCCCATTCAAGTTTTCATGTGAAAAAAACTTGCACAAATAAAATGTAATAATTAGATGTCTTACTATTACTAAGTTTATTAGAGAAGTTCAAATAAATGTTATATGCCAAAATTTATTTATTGGAGAGTAATGATAAATAACTTCATATATACCTAATTCTCCTCATTCTCCTCCTCATTTGTTGTTTGCGGCGTCCGCATTTTGGTGCGCACTTGAAGCATCCGGAACTAAAACCTAAGACATTTTAAAAAGTTTAGAAAAACTTGTAGTCCTAAATAGTTCCAAACAACACAAATTGCCATCCATCTTTAGACTCTGAGTAATCCTATTTAGGCAAATAGTTCAACATTTCAAATTACTCTTATCATCTTCATATAATAGCTTTGATTTCAATTGCAAGTATAACACCCTTAACAACCTCGATTCAAATTGCATCAAATTCTCTATAAGATTTCAGCAAAACCCAAATTATTATAGCTACAAACAGTAGTAAGACCTTTTGTTAACAATACAATTTTTTCATCATCAAGTTAAAGTTAAGTAAATACCTGAGGTCGCATAGGTGGTGGCAACTGCTCTTCGATGTCTGAAAATTTTTGTTGCAGAAAGTTGTACAACTAAGTATTGTAGTCCTTCAGTTCTTTGTTCTCTACTCGCATTTCATGCAACTCTTGATGCAATTTCTCCACATCAACAGGTTGAGATGAGCATTGACTTTTAATAACAAATGGGGATGGACCGTGGCCATATGTGTGGATATAACCACGATGATCACGTCCCATTACATCTTGAAACACTCGTTCTGTCGTTGCATCTGTTTGTTGCTCATTAGGTATTCTAGACATTCCTTCTTTTAATTGGCTCTACAAAATGATGAGAATAAATCAAATGGTTGAAAAAAGGATCTTGTAATCATTTTCATACAAAATGTAATAGGAAATAAGTTAGTTTAAAAAACGTACAATTATTTCGACAGTCTCCAATTTGATGGCAATTAATATATAGTTCCATAACAAAATGTTAAACTATTAGTCAAAATTTGACGGAAAATTACATTACTTCCATCCTATCTTGTTTGTTGTGTTTAAAAAATGTGAAGCAATTAAACCATTCAAGTGAAAAACTGTATCAATTTATCTCCACTTTTCAATAATAAAAACATAGCAAAACCAATGAATAGGAAGGGTCACCCACATAAACAAATAGGAGCCAGAATTCCTTCATTAAATAGATCAAACATAATGAATTGCTATATCATAACCGCTAAAAAAATGTTTACCAAGGATTTTACCTGAGATGAAGATGTTTGACAATGTTAAAAAGTAGAGGAATGCTCGACTGTTGAAAGCTTGCACATCGTCAAGGAATGATTTATTACCAACTAATAACAATTCCAGAGGCACAAAGGGAAGGAGAAATTTAAAACAAGATTAATAATCTAGAATAATCTCAGCCTCCTAGAACCCTTTTATTTTTTTATGACTGGTTTTAATTTTCTTCTATTAATGGATATTGCCTGAGAAAACATAGATAACTAGTAATAATCTAAAATAAGGATATAAATGTCAGCTCCAAGAATTAGATCAAATCCTCCAAAATATGTTTGTAAAATTTGGTTGATCTGATCAGAGTCTCCCCCTTCCAGCTTCTCAACTCCTAATTCTGCAAGTAACCAAAAGACATCAGCTGGTAAGAACATTTTTGTTCTATATTATATTTATTTTCCTAACCAGCAACATAATTAGGACTCTGTGTAGATGTATAGAGCTCTATATTTTCCTTTAGAATCTAAAAAATGGATAATATTCTAAAATAGTGAAAATGAATAAATAAATATCCATAGGTGCAACCACCAAATTTACTAGTTAAGTTCATCAACATTGCCTTGAGCACTTCTTCATTGTGATCAGTTAAAACAACTTCACGGCAAAATCTGCTGTAAAGTATACTAGTAATCCCTGTTTTCCAAAAGGCAGCCATCAGTTAAGCATAAAGGTTAACTAAAAGATCTTATCGTAATTAGGTCATTAAAATTAAATTGAACCATGTGTATATAATTGAAATATTATACAAAAGGCAGTCATTCAAACATAAACCAAAGTGGAGAGGAATTTTCATAGGACATGGTCAAAGTGCACAAGCAAAAATGTTCATGCCATTTTACTGCATCTGAAAATCTTAAGCAGATGAAATTTCAGCAAATGAAAGCAAACATATGATCTAAATAAATATTATACTACCATAATCCGACAAATAGCACTGCTTGCATATGAAAATCTTAAGCAGCATAAAAAAAAAAAAGCATGATAGCAGGGCCAAGGAAGCCAGAATCATATCTGTTAGAAGATCAAGATTATTATATTTTGCCCCAGAGGCAAAGCGCAAGTTAGACCAACTCTATTACTTTATGTTATTTGGAGCACCATAAAAGCCCAGTTTCAGAAGTTCCAAATTAACATAAAGTGAAACAGTGAGGTTATGTTTTCTTGGATTTATCATAATTCTAACATCTGACATGATGAACTATTCACTGGAACAGAAAATAGAACAAAAAAAACACTGTTGTCAGAGAAAACCCAAAAGACACAATGATCTTTACAGGAGATTGCAGAAAGTAGGAAGGATAATAAGATTAAGATTCTTTCTTGATATGATTTTCATATTCTTAAATAATAATATCTATCCTATTCGTCTGCAAAATTAATATTATTATTACGTGTGAAAGTGACTAGGTATAAAGTAATTATCATTCCCAACTTATAATAATATATTAACTTCATCAATAGAAAAATATAAACTACCAACACAATTATGCAAAAATTATAATCTAGTGATTGCCACCTATGGAGGTCTTTTGCGAAGAGCAATTCAGACTCTTCATCCTTGAGGTAATCATCGGGTGAGTCATTGAGATCCCATATTTTTTGTATGGTAAAAAAGAAAGTATAGTACTAGTCTAAGGTATAGAGAGGCTATATTTGCTTAGACAATATACACAACACAATGAAGACTTTAAATATAGGACCTGAAGTTTAGACACCATACCGAAAAGCTAAGGGCTTACCAAATGATACCCCCTTAAAGCATCAAATTCAATGATGAAAACAAGAAGAAAAACAACTAGCTCGAATTGAAATTTATCTTTGAGTTAATCAAGGATTTGGTAAAGAGCAAAATGTGTATATATATGCTTCTTGTTAGGTTTTTCATTCTCTAAACTACCAAATCAGAAACTCCATGGACTATCCTCATAGAATGGCTATTAACTAAAAACCAAACAAGTGCCTTGGCAAACATCTTTCTCAATCCAAAGATACTGTAAGTGGAAAATCATGAAAGTTCAAACAGATTATTCAGAAGGTTACTTAACATGCTTGAGGACAATATCTCATGTATAATATTCTGATCCAACAACAAGTTTATAAACATTCTAGTGTTAATTGGATTCATCAAATGGAAGAGAAACATGAACATTGCTACATCCCAATCTACTCTAAGCTAGGAAACATAATCTTCACCGAGACAGCTTCTAAGTCTAACAACTGTTATAGGATTATAAAGGTCAATCTCCTTGTCTAAGAAGATATCTCTAATATTGAAACGATATCATAGACATGAACAACTGTTGGACTTTGCACGAACGCATAATGTCAGAAAACAGCTTCCTAAAGCAATACGTGGCAATATAGCCAGTATATACCAATGCAATGATCATATAATCTTAGTGGTTGTTACAGTTTTAGACAAATGTTTATTATACAGTTTAACCTTAATATTTTTTTCTTTATTCTTTCATTTTATTTCATTTCTCTCCAAATAAGACAAGGTAAGTTCATAAAATTTCTGATATGGTATTCTCAGCACTGTTAATCAAACACTAAGATTATATGATAAGTTCATAAGAGAAAAACATAAATTTCCTTTTCCGGTATTCATTTCCAATCAAATAGCAGAAATTTTTGCCACATTGTTAATCAAGCATCCATGAAAGGACATGCAAACACTAGCCGCTCTTACAAAAGAGATGTATTTCACGCATTAAGCAAAGCAAAAAGGGGGTCAACTGACATGAAGGACTCAACTTTTTTTTTTAGAGATTAGTCTGCCTTGTCTCCAAGATCAGTAAAATCAAATTCTAAGGTCATTAGAGCATCATGTTATAATATATAAAGAAAAATGAAATCAAATAAAAAAAGTTATAGAATCTAGCATTCAACAATGCAAGAAGCATTCCTGGAGGACATTTAAGACATGTCATTCCCAGAATGAATGCTTCCAGAAAACAAGATGCATAAACTAAAGGAAAAGTATTAATGATAATTGGCAGAGTGCTTCTGAAAAACAAGGCTCTACTTTCAATTGACACAAGAAACACATTGAATAACTAAAAAACAAACAAGTGAGCTTTTTTTTTTTTTTTTGAATTTTGTATTCCTTTTCAGAGTTTGACTTGTTAATTCAATCTTAACAATATAATAGTTGTTGACAAAATATTGCATACAAAATGTTATATTTACTTTTACGTATCTTTAAAATAGTAATTAAGTATTCTTAAGAATAAGGAAGCTATGGATAACGTACTGTAGACATTATACAAGATCATCAAAATTTTGTCATCAAATATATTTTCTTTTTGGCTAAAAGAATTTGAGAGACCACTATAACTATAGTTACAAGAGAGCAAACATATCTATATTAATATAGCATGACTTGGTATTATTAACTGTGAAATTCATTTGACTTTTATGTGGTGAAAAACGCATTAACAGTGCAATGCTCTTCCCATGCTATATATGATGAAATTTGGCAACTTCTTCCTAATACAGTTGCAGATATTAAATAAGTTCAGTAGGAGAACTTTTTCAAAGTTAATAAAAACGTACAATTGTTGTCTGAAAATTTGCATTCTAATCAACAAAAACTTTTCTTTCTACTCAAGCAAGATTTTAATCTAGGGAAAAAATAATCCAGTGAAATTATTTTTCTCATAAATCAACATTTTTTTCCATCTGTATTACTAAAAAGATTATGTGGAATGCTAATCTAACTTGATATTAATTTAATTGTTTGATTGTCAGGTTAGCTCTCCAATTCGAAGAAATTGACATGACAGGGGCAATTTAAAGAACACTACTCTTTTGGCCTCAAAGTTCTCGAGGTTATTAAGGATGAATTAGAAAATATTCCACTTAAAATTTTTCAGAGATCCAACAGTCTAGAAAAGCTTTACTAAAAGGGTGTTCATACAAAGAGATATTTTCAAGTGAAGAGGGTGAGAAACATGATGGAATGCCTACCCAGATAAAAGCTTCAGAGCTGAGGGGACTTTTTAATTTGTAGCACATGTGGCAACAAGATTCTCAACTGGACTTAGTTCGTCAAAATCTTGAAACTTTGGAAGTGCATTATTGTCACAATTTGATAAACCTAGCGCCACCTTTGGCATCTTTTGAAAATCTAATGACTTTGAAAGTACAGCTTTGTGATGGATTAAGAAGCTTAGTGACATCCTCAACAGCCAAAAGTCTGGCGCAACTTGAAATTTTAGAGATAGAATATTGTGAAATGATGATAGAAATTGTTGAAAACAAGAAAGATGAACCTAGAGATGAACAAATTGTTTTCAGCAAATTGAGGGACATGTCACTTGTAAAATTAAAAAGTCTTACAAGCTTCTGCTCTGGGAATATTACACCTTCAATTGCCACAGCTTTGGAAGAATTAATTGTGGACATATGCCCCAAGATGAAAATTTTCACAGGAGGAGTTTTAAGCACACCAATTTTGAAGATGGCAAAGTGTTGAATTAAGTAGCCTTATTTGGAAAGATTGTGTAGAAAATCTTGTATAATTACCTAATTTTTAGGAATTAGAGTTAGGATCAAATTTTACCTGATTTCTAGGAATTAGATTACTTGATTTCTAGGGATTAGATTACCTGATTTCTAGGAATTAGATTTAGGTACATAATTTTTTGGGAGGTTTAATATTTTTATGAATTTGTTACTATTTTTAAGCTAGACAATTGTGTATATAAACCAAGGCTATAACCTAATTTTTAATAAGACAGAAATTCATTTCTCTATTACGATTTTTGTCATGGTATCAGAGCTGTTGGCTCTTTCCTGATAAACTCTAAATTTTTTTTTTGTTCTTTTCTCTGGCCATACCCAACCAAGTTCCATCTTCTCTGTTCCGCTTAATCGTCTTAGCCTTCTCTCTCATATTTCCCTATTTGTATCTATTTTTCCATTCAATCAATCATGTCAGAATCACCCAAAAGTTCTGTCGAAATCACTAGCCCTGTCACGAGTGCCGCTATATTCGAGAATACTGACGCTGCTACAATCGGAGACTTGCAAAACATTGAAGCTAGATATCGATTGAATGGGAAAAATTACTTGAAGTGGTCACAATTGGTCCGCACTTTCCTAAAGGGCAGAGGGAAATTGAGCCATTTAATGGGCACAGGTCCTTTGTAGGACGATCCCAAATTTGCAGCGTGGGACGAACAGGACACTATGATGATGTCATGGTTATGGAACTCGATGCTACCAAAAATTAGTGATACATGTATGTTTCTCGAAACTGCCAAGGAGATTTGGGAAGCTATTCAACAGACATATTCCAAGGTTAATGATGATGCACAAATCTACGAAATTAAAATGAAAATTTTAGCAACCAAACAAGGGACTCGGACTGTCATTGAATATTCGAGTCTCTTACAAGGCTTGTGGCAAGAGATGGACCATTATCAATGCATCCAAATGTGTTGCAGTGAAGATACAGCAATACTGAAGCATTTTGTGGAGAAAAATCGCATTTATGATTTTCTTGCAGGATTAAACGTTGAATTTGATACTGTAAGAGTACAGATTTTGGGAAAAACGGACCTGTCATCTCTGAATGAGACAATCTCTATTATACGCGCTAAAGAGGGACGTCGAAGTGTTATGCTAGAACCTCAAGGGGGAGATTGTTCCACTCTTGTTACCGAAGCCAGAGAATTGAAAGAGGTAAACACTCCTTCATTAGTTACTCGAGGGGACTCAACCAAACCATTCAACCGAGACTCTCTATTCTACACATACTACAAGAAGCATCGTCACTCCAAGGAGATATGCTGGAAACTTCATGGCAGACCCAATGAGAAACCTAATCGAAGTGTGAACGATCGAAGTCAGGCACATATGGTGAATACTTTGTCAACCATTGAAGAAAATCCCAAGAAATCTGCGCCGAAATATAGCATCGAAGAAATTGAGAAACAAAAACCTTTTTGGGATCTTTTGAGAAGCCAACCTTGACAGGTACTTGTTCACTGGTGTTTTCAGGTATTTCTTCTTCCTCTTGTACTAATGTTTTAGAAAGAAATTGTCCTCACATATGGGTGATTGATTCCGGAGCCATTGATCATATTACATATTCCTCCAAATATTTTATCTCTTATACTTCCAACTGTAGCCATAGAAAGATCACAATAGCCGACAAGTCCATCACCACAGTAGCTGGCCAAGGGGATATTTACAGCAACAAGGACCTTACACTAAGAAAAGTCCTTCATGTTCCAAAGCTATTTGCAAGCCTTATTTCCATTCAAAAATTAACCAGAGATTTAAATTGCAGTGTAACCTTTTTCCCTTCACATTGTATTTTTCAGGCACTGGACATGAAGAGGATGATTGGACGTGCTAGTCAGAGAGACGGTCTTTATTTCCTAGAAAAACAAAGCAGTATAACAGGAGTTGAAAATCCCATATCTACGTCATTTTGGTTTGAGTCTGTCATGTGTCATTTTGTTCTGACTCTGTCATGTCAAACCAAAATAAAATTTGGCTTCATCATCGTCGTTTAGGTCATCCATCTTTTAGAATGCTCAAGTTGATGTTTCCTTCTTTATTTAAAGGTCTTGCTTTTGAAACCTTTCATTGTAATGACTGTGAACTTGCCAAACACAAACGTGCTTCTTTTTCAATAAGCAATACAAAAACCTTTGTTCCTTTTTCTCTCATTCATAGCGATATTTGGGGGCCTTCTACCATTCCAAATATTTCTGGTGCTAGGTGGTTTGTTTCATTTATTGATGATTGTACCCGAGTCACATGGCTTTATCTCTTGAAAAATAAATATGATGTTAGCACTATTTTTCCTAATTTTTACAACATGATCAATACTCAGTTTGATGTAAAAATTAAGAGATTTCGATCAAACAATGCCAAGGATTATTTCAATCAAATCCTTACTCCATTCTTTTAGAAAACATGGATTATTCACGAATCCTCATGTGGTACCACCCCACAACAAAACGGAGTGGCTGAGCGAAAGAATGGCCATCTCCTAGAGATCGCTAGAGCATTGCTATTTCACAAGAATGTTCCTAAACAATACTGGGGTGAAGCTATATTAACTGCTGTCCATCTTATTAACAGGCTCCCGAGACGTGTCCTTGGGTTCAAATGTCAAATTGATACTCTCACAAAATTTTTCCCAAACTTCTCTGCTTCAAAATATCTTATTCCACGAATCTTTGGGTGTGTTGCATTTGTTAATGTTCATTCTCACAATAGGAGCAAATTAGATCCACGTGCTCTTCAATGCATCTTTATTGGATATTCTCCTACACAAAAGGTTATAAATGTTTTCATCCACCTACTAAATTTTTTTTTGTCTCAGCTGATCTTACTTTTGACGAAGAAGAATCCTTTTTTCAGCATACTTATTTTCAGGGGGAGACCTTGAATGAAGATAAAGCAAAGGATATGTTTCTTCTTGATCCTAGTTTTTTTTAGTCCACTTCTCCTACTTCTCTGTCAGTCGAGTCAACCAAATCAGATGAAATGACGAAAGATGAGGGAAATCAAGATAGCATTCAGCCACTACAGGTTTATTCCAGGAGGAAAATACCAGTCTCTCGACCAGTATAGGTATAATCTCTCATTCGTGCTGTTGCCCAAATTCCCGAAACCACTCAATCTCCCATTCGTGTTGTTGCCCAAATTCCTGAAACCACTTTCAAACCAGCCGATAGTGTCACACAAAGTGTTGAGCCAATTGAACCAGCAGACGAACATAAAAAATCGAGTACTGAAGAGCTACCAATTGCACTTAGGAAAGGAACAAGAACTTGCACGAAACATCCACTGTACCTTTTCATGTCCTATCAAAATCTATCGCAAAACCATAGAGCCTTCCTAACCAATCTCTATACAATTCCCACATCGAGAAATCTAATTGAGGCATTAGGAGACAAGAAATGGGAGGATGCTATGAAGACTGAGATGGAAGGTCTTGAGAGGAATAAGACATGCGAGTTAGTTGAATTACTGAGAAGGAAGAAACTGGTTGGATATAGGTGGGTTTTCACTATAAAATACAAGGCTGACGGCTCAGTAGAAAGATACAAGGTGAGATTGGTGGCCAAAGGATACACTCAAACCTATGGCATTGATTATCTTGAGACATTTGCCCCTGTTACAAAAATAAACACAGTACGGATACTTTTGTCATTAGCTGCTAATTTCGAGTGGAATCTACGACAATTTGAAGTTAAGAATGCATTCCTCCACGGTGATCTAGAAGAGGAAATTTACATGGAAGTTCCCCCTCGTTTTAAATCTAAAGAGGGAATGGTGTGCAAGCTGAAGAAAGCTCTTTATAGGCTCAAACAATCACCACGAGCTTGGTTTGAGAGGTTTGCTAAGGTGATGATATCGTTGGGATACAAGCAAAGTCAAGGAGACCATACTTTGTTCGTGAGACACTCGGATTACGAGAAAGTCACAGCATTGTTAGTTTATGTAGATGATATCATCGTAACGGGTAATGATGTAGAAGAGACGAACAATTTGAAGCAATGTCTCTTAAAGGAGTTTGATATCAAAGAGCTAGGAAAATTAAAATACTTCCTAGGCATTGAAGTAGCGCATTCAAAGCAAGGAATTTTCATCTCCCAATAAAAGTACGTACTCGACTTGTTGAAAGAAACAGGGAAGATGGGTTGTAAATCGGTTGAGACACCGATCGAATTCAATCATGGATTATGTGATGCTCTAGAAGATCCCATGGTAGATGGAGGATCCTATTGGCAGCTTGTTGGGAGGTTGATATATCTGGCACACACAAGACCAGATATAGCATTTGCAGTGAGCATGGTTAGCCAATTTATGCACAATCCTAAAGAATCACACCTCAAAGCAGTAAATAGGATACTACAATACTTGAAAGGCAGCCTAGGAAGAGGAATTTTGTTTAAGCAATGAACGGGCACAAGCATGACGTTAGAAGCTTATACTGATGCAGACTATGTAGGATCTTTGGTTGACAGGAGATCAATGTTTGGTTACTGTACTCTCCTCGGTGGGAATCTTGTAACATGGAGAAGTAAGAAGCAGAACGTGGTAGCAAGGTCGAGCGCAGAGTCAGAGTTTAGATCAATGGCATTATGAATATGTGAGTTACTCTGAGTGAAGATAATCTTAGATGACTTAAGAATAAAATGGGAAGGACCCATGAGGCTGCACTGTGATAATAAATCAGCCATCAGTATTGCTCATAACCCTGTCCAACATGATCGAACAAAGCATATTGAAGTTGATAGACATTTTATCAAGGAGAAACTAGACAGTGGTTTGATATGCACTCCATTCGTTTCAACCAAGGATTTGTTGGCAGACATACTCACAAAGGGACTGACAAGCACTGTGTTTCAAGAAATTATTAACAAGGTTGGGATGGAAGATATCCATTCACCAGCTTGAGGGGGAGTGTCAAATTAAGTAACCTTATTTGGAAAGATTGTGTAGAAAATCTTATATAATTACTTGATTTTTAGGAATTAGAGTTAGGATCAGATTTTACCTGATTTCTATGAATTAGATTACCTGATTTCTAAGGATTAGATTACCTGATTTCTAGGAATTAGATTTAGGTACAGAATTTTTTGGGAAGTTTAATATTTTTAGGAAGTTTAATATAAACCAAGGCTGTAACCTAATTTTTAATAAGACAAAAATTCATTTCCCTATTACGATTTTTGTCACAAAGCATGGCAACTCATGTATCATGGCAACTCACTAACCCATTATTCTGGCTACAAAACCCATCTGACACAACACAGAAACGAATTATGGCATAACACAATAATACACCAACACAAAAACAAAACCCATCCGACATATAAAAGATTTGAGAAATAAAAGTAAAAAGTGAGAAGAGAAGATAAATTACTGACCTAAAGCGGCCAAAATTTCTAGATGCAAGCTTCAACTTGATGCTTCAACCGAGTGAGCTTCAGGTTATGGATGACGGGACACGCTTGAAGATGAAGTTGCAGAGATTTTCATGGGCTCTTCAGGAAGCAAAGTATACAGCGGGCTCTCGAGGGAATTTGAGAGGAAAAAATTAGGGATTTAAGAAGGAAGCATAAGAGAGAGAGAGAAGTGGGAGAATGGCGTAAAAGATAGGTGACAAAATAAAAAAAAACTAGATTATATAAAAGCTTTTTACTGCGGGCCTCCAAAAATGCAGCAAAATCCATAACTTCTACTGTGAGCGTGATGGCCTACCACAAAATTCTAATTTTTATCGCATTTTTGAAGGCTCGTGGTAAATGGATGCAGTAAAAAGCCTATTTTGTAGTAGTGAGAAAACCAAACGCAAGTCATGATCTTCGGGATCGAGATTATGGTTGTGAGGATGATTGAAAATGGAGCACAAAAAATATCCCACTAGCTTACCATCATCAGAATAATGTGGAGGCTCTTCTATTCTTATTTCAGAACTTGATACTTGAAACACCCTGGAAGTTCACTTCCCGGAACAACTATATCAACATCACTTGGATTTGGCACTATTAGTATCACAACATGACATGAACATTAACCATGTTGCCTAAAGTGTAATTAGAACACAAGCGAAAAGAGAGAGCGATAGAAACTAACCTTACTTGAATTCTCTGGAAAGTTTACTGCTCAGCTGCCTTGAGCTGCTATGAGGATAAGCTTCTATTTATATGTAGCAAAAGAGAGGTTACAACCTAGTTGCCGGGTGTTGGCTAACAAGGAAATAATTACATCAACCAATGAAACCAGGACACATGGCATAGACTAGAATGTCCTAAAACAGAGGAATTAACTACCTTAACTAACTTGGTTAAAAATGGTTAAATAACAAACTAAACACTGGATTAGAAAAAAAGTCTAGTAACAATAATTATCCTTCCAGCTGTACACAGTGAGCTGTCTTTACACCCCCCCTCAAACTGGAGGGCAGCTCAATGACTCCAAGTTTGCTTCTGAAATTCTGAAATTATGGTGATGTCAATGGTTTGGTGAGGCAGTCAGCAACTTGGTCACATGAAGGGACATAACGCACATCCAAAAGCTTTTGAAGTACTCTGTCACGCACATAGTGAATTTCAATTTCTATGTGTTTGCTTCTTGTGTGATACATTGGGTTAGAAGCTAAGGCACCAACACTGATATTGTCACACCAAGCAATTGGACACTGAAAAGGTTGACAATGAAGTTCAGAAAGGAGAGATTCTAACTAAGTTATTTTAGCGGCAACATGAGCAAGGGCTCGATATTCTGATTCTGTACTTGATCTGGAAACCACAGACTGCTTTTTTGATTACCATGATACAAGAGTGCCACCCAAGAAGATGCAATAGCCTCCAATGGATTTTTTGTCCTCTATATTAAAGGCCTAATCTGTATCAGAAAATCCAGTGATGTTTATGCTATCACATGGTTTGATGTGAAGGCCAAAGAATTTTGTGTTTTGGAGGTATCTCAGAATCCTCTTTACACCTTATCGGTGTACTATTTTGGGAGCTTAGAGGGATTGACTAAGCTTATTGACACTATAGGCTATGTCAGGCCTTGTGTAAGTGAGGCATTGTAGGGCCCCTACAATGCTCGTGTAAAGAGTGGGGTCTGAAAAAGTTTCTAAGGTTTTTGAGGATTCCTTTTTGTTGATCATAGCAGGAGTGAGACAAGGTTTCAAGTGTTCAAGTTTGAGCTTCTTCAACAAGTCAGATACATACTTGGACTGGTTTAGGTACATTCCGTTGGCATGTCTTCTTACTTCTATGCCAAGAAAAAAATGCAATTCCCCAAGGTCTTTGAGGCATAGATTTTGTTTAACTCCGAGATAAAGCATTGCACAACTTGTAAGCTATTTCCTGTTACAATAATGTCATCAACATAGACAAGGACAAAGATTAAAGTCTCATTTTCTTTGAGAATAAAGAGGGAAGAATCAGATTTGGAGTTTATGAATCCCTAATTCAAAAGTGTGTTTCTTAACTTGTCAAACCAGGCTCGTGGGGCCTGCTTAAGTCCATAGAGTGCTTTGTGGAGTTTGCATACAAGTGATGGTTTTGAAGGATCAACATAGCCTTTAGGTTGTGCCATATACACTAATTCCTCTAGATTTCCATTAAGGAAGGCATTGTTGATGTCTAACTGCCTCACCTTCCAATTTTTAGCTACTGCCAGTGTAAGAATCACTCTTATTGTTCCAGGTTTCACCACAGGGCTGTAGGTTTCTATGTAATCAACCCCTAGAGTTTGGTGGAAGCCTTTGGCTACCAACCTGGCTTTGTGTCTATTTATGGTTCCATCAATGTTTAATTTCAGTTTGTAAACCCATTTGTTTCCTACCAAGTTGAAATGAGGAGAATAAGGAACTAAAGACCATGTCTTGTTTCTTACCAAGGCCTCAAATTCTTCATCCATGGCTTTTTTCCTAGCTGCTGACTTCAAGGCTTCTCCAACTGACCTAGGTTCAGTATTTTCACTCCTGGTGGAATGAGACTGCTCTAAGGTATAGACTTTGGGTTTAAATATTCCTTTTTTTGATCTTGTGATCATGGGATGATATGGAGCTACAGGTTCAATGGGTAGGGGTGACATTTCTGTGTTAGTTTCATTTTGTGTGTTTTCTGGTCTGTTGGATAGTTTAGTTGGTGATTTGTTTGGAGAAGTGTTTGGTGAGCAAACTGGTGAGAGGTTGCAATTTGTATTGGCATTTGATTCTTGTAAGGGAGTGTTTTGGTTTTGTGCTGCTGTATTAGGAGAGTTTTGAGGAGATAATCTGTTCTGGTGCTCAATGATTTCAGGTTCCTTGCAACTAGCATTTTTGCCTGCCAATTTGTTAAAGAAAGGAAAAACAAAACCAGAAGAGTAAGTGACAGAAGGTTTTGAGTTTTGATTAGTTCTAAGATTGAGGAAGCCAAGTTTGAAAGGGAACTCTATCTCATTGAAGACAACATGTCTAGACAAGTAAATTCTTCCAGTTGGACTAAGGCACTTGAAACCTTTGTGGTGATCACTATAGCCCAACACACTTGACGGAATGGAACTGGAATTTGTGATCTTGATAAGGCCTTAGGCAGGGAAAGCATGAACATCCAAATGTTTCTAAAGAGTCATAATCCAGAATTTGATTGAAAACTTTTGCCAAGGTAACATTCCATTCAACACAGGAGTAGGGAGTCTGTTAATGAGCCAAACTGCAGTGTGGAAAGCTTCCTACCAGTACTTTAAGGGCAAGCTTCCTTGAGCAAGCAAGGTTAGTCCCATTTCAACAAGATGTATGTGTTTTTTTCTACTTTGCCTTTGATAGGTGTCTATTTATATATTACTTTTATATCAATTCGTCCATGTTTCTTTGCTATATTCCTTGGTATTTTTATGTTTTTGTGTGGTTTTGTTGTTTGTAGGAGTTTTGGAGCAACTTGCACAAAAATGGAGTAAAACCCTTCATTTTCACCTCTGCTAGTCAGTGATCTTCTCGGATTTAATTGTATTGATATACAATGACCCCGACGACATGTTATATACCGTTGGAAAGCTCTCGAAGTCTATTTTCTGGAGAAATTTACGGTTTATAAATCCATTCAGTGTACCACAAGTTGTAATCAAAACAGTGTAAGAAGTATAGAAATGTAATTCCACAAATCACTGTAGCATGTATAATACGGGACACTGTAGCAGGTTACTGTAGCAGAGTATTTAACACATTTTAGGATTTTATTTTCATAACTTGAAGAGGGGAGAACGTGGTGGAGGCTGCAGCTCTGGAATTCTTTCATCTACTGGAGTTATTGAAGGAGAAAGGAAGCTTGGAAAGAGGAAGAACTACAATCCAAAGAGAATTACATCAAATTTGCTAAGTTTTTCCCTTCCTTTCATTTTCTGGAATGTCTCCATGTTGTATTGTATTTACCACGTTCTTAAACATGTGTAACTGAATCTGAATTGGTTGAGGGTGATTTCAAAGCCCCTGATATGGTTTTTGGAAGTTGATTGTGTAAGGAATTGTTATCCAATTCTCTAATTGAAGTTGCTTGTATTCTCCCATATTTAATGCTTATGATTGCTTGCTGATTGTATTTGAGTGGCCAACTGAATATAATCTGGTTGTGATTTATTGCTAGACTAGAAATCTTGATCCGTCATTGTCTTGAATTTCTAATCATTAGTAGCAAAATTGTGATCAGAGATTACAATTGGAGAATATAACCTAAGTTAAATAATCCGAGCTTGTGTGTATATTGCTTAGATCAACCTATCTTTCTTATCGTAATGCATCCATTGAATTAAATTTAGAGAGCTTGTTCTAGGTTGTTTAATGGATAGAGATTAAATAAAGATCTTGTTTTATTTAACAATAAAGTAAGGAAAGATTGGGGTAATAGAGCTTGTTATTATCTACGGTTGATAACTTCAATGCTGTAATTAGATGACAATTCTACAATTAATTCGCAAATTCATATCTTGTGGTAGAGAAGGATCCCTTAACCACCTTTCTCCCATTGATTTTTCATTCAATTTTACTTTCTGTTTTGTTTTTCTTTACTTGCATTCTTATTTCATTTAGTAAAGCATTCAACAAAAATCCCCCCTGTTTAGTTTATTGTTGCTGGAAATAACAAATTCAATTAGAATCAATCCTCGTGGGAACGATATCTACTTATCACTTTATTACTTGTGCGACTAGTATACTTGCTAGTTTCGAACGCATCATGTTTTTGGCGCCGTTGCCGGGGATTGATTTTCTAATCAATTTTTTATTTTGTTTTCATTGTTGACTCATATTTTCTTTGTTTTTCTTTTCTGGTTGTTTGTGTTTAGATAACATGGCAGTAAACTTCTATCAATTCAGTAGCGGATTTGAGCCACAAGTACCATGGAGAGTAAATGATGTAAGCACTCCGAACATTGAACAACAACTTTCTGAGCTAACCTCTCTTGTGGAAAACATGGCTGTAGGAGATATGCAAAAATCTTATGAATGTGGGATATATTCTACGATGGAGCATCCAATCGACATGTCTCCAACTTTACAAGAAGAATATATGGAACAAGCCAATGCCATGGGTGGATTTCCAGGACAAACGAGGCAATGGTATGATCCTTTCTCTAGCACTTACAATGCTGGATGGGAAGATCAACATAATTTCAGTTACTGGAATCATCCACCAATCACTCCAAATGTGATACCAAATCGGCCACAAGGTTTCAATCAACCTAGAGTGCAGCAACCTTTTCAAATGCAACCACCACCAATGCCACATCCAGCACCGCAACCAGCTTCACAAAACTCAGGTATGTCTCTCCATGACATTGTTAATGCACTTGCCACTAACACAATGCAATTCCAGCAGGAAACTGGGGAAAGTATCCAAAACCTGTCAAATCAAATGGGACAATTGGCTACTAGCATGAGCAAATTCGAGGGCCAATGCTCAGAAAAATTATCTTCTCAAACGGTGATCAATCTAAGAGAGAATGCTTGTATGATAACTTTGCGAAGTGGAGAGCAAATTCGAAATGGAGAGCAAATGGAAACTGGGGCAAGTATCCAAAACCTGACAAAGAAATCACAAACTGATGAAGGAGATGACACCACTTCCACCATGAACAACACATCATCTTCTAAGGTAGATCTCAAAACTCAAATTCTTTCTTATGTTACTCCTCCACCATTTCCTAGCAGATTTGCAAAATCAAAGAAGGAGGAGCAAGAACAAGAAATCCTGAAAACTTCTCACAAAATCAAGGTAAATATATCACTTCTGGATGCTATCGAGCAAGTACCTCGTTGTACAAAATTTCTCAAGGAGTTATGCACCAACAAGAGAAAGTTGAAGGGAAATGAGAATGTAAGTGTGGAGGAAAATGTTTCAGCTGTATTGCAAAGAAA
Source organism: Boswellia sacra (assembly GCA_013180625.2). Taxonomy (NCBI): domain Eukaryota; kingdom Viridiplantae; phylum Streptophyta; class Magnoliopsida; order Sapindales; family Burseraceae; genus Boswellia; species Boswellia sacra. The sequence continues at coordinate 3,480 of SNVD02008299.1, read as the reverse complement.
AATTCCTCCGAAATGCAAAGATCCAGGTACGTTCACCATTCCATGCACCATTGTATACTAAGTTTGAAGAGTCTTGTTTATTTAGGAGCATCTATTAAGTCATGCATATTCTTTTATGCTTGCTTAAACTGGACCTTTTGTGAAAACTGGTATTACCCTTCAGTTTGTTGATCATTTTAATGCATATCACAAAAGAGTTGTGGAAGATGTACTTGTGCAGGTGAATCAATTGGTTTTCCCAGCCGACTTCTATGTCCTTAAAATAGAGGATGAGACATCTCGTAATCCAACTCCGATTCTTTTAGGGAGACCATCCTTGAAAAATGCTAAAACCAAGATTGATGTTCATGATGGCACTCTCACCATGGAGTTTGATGGCGAGGTGATTCGTTTCAATATTTTTGAGGCAATGAGGTACCCTAGTGACTTGCATTCTGTTTTTGCAGTTGATGTTATTGATTCTTTGGCACAACAACTTTTGAGTTAACTCGCAAGGATGCATTGGAAGTAGCCATTAGTGAGCACATTGGGGCAGAAAATTCCAGAGAATCGAGGAAGTTGATACAAGTGTCTAAAGAAGTGGAGGAAGCTGTGGCAAGCTTGGATGAGACTATAGCTATCACCACAAACAGGTATGATGTTTCGTACATTGAATTGCCTTTATCTAATGAGAAACTTCTACCTCCGTGATGAAAGCACCTGCCTTGGAGCTTAAGCCTCTTCCAGATCATTTGAAGCATGTATTCCTAGGTGAGAAAAATACTTTGCCAGTCATAATAGCAAAGGGTCTTGCACCATTACAAGAAGAGAAACTCATCCGAGGGCTCCGAGATCACAAAACGGCCATTGGGTGGACAGTCGCTGACATCAAAGGTATTAGTCCAGCCGTATGCATGCACCGCATCTTGTTAGAAGAGGGATCCAAGCCCACTAGAGAAGCACAGCGGAGGTTGAATCCTCCCATGATGGAAGGTGTCAAGAAAGAAATCCTAAAATTGTTAGATGTGGGTGTGATTTATCCAATTTCGGACAGCAAGTGGGTGAGTCCAGTCCAAGTTGTTCCGAAGAAATCTGGTGTTACGGTGGTTAAGAACTGACAATAATGAGAAGTTCCCCTCCAGTATCCAAAAACAGCCGGTGGCGAGTTTGTATTGATTATCGAAAGCTCAATTCTGCAACTCGCAAGGATCACTTTCCTTTGCCATTCATTGATCAAATGCTGGAGAGATAAGCAGGTCATTCTCATTATTGTTTTCTTGATGGCTATTCAGGATATAATCAGATTGTCATTGCCCCTGAGGATCAAGAGAAAAACTACATTCACATGCCCATTCGGTGCATTTGCCTATCGACGCATGCCATTCGGTCTTTGCAATGCCCCTGCCACTTTCCAAAGGTGTATGGTAAGTATTTTCTCTGATTATGTTGAGAACTTTATTGAGGTATTTATGGATGACTTTAGTGTTTTTGGTGATTCTTTTGATAAATGCCTTGACAACCTTACCCTTATACTTCAAGATGTAAGAAACTAACCTGTTCGGATTGGGAAAAATGTCATTTTATGGTAGATCAGGTTATAGTTTTGGGACATGTTATTTCTGCTAAGGGTATAGAAGTTGATAAATCCAAGATAGATCTTATATGTTCCTTACCCCTTCCAACAAGTGTGCGGGATATCCAAAATAAATTTTTTTTTTTTTATTTTTTTTTTTTTTTTTGTTTTCTTTTTTTTTTTGTTGTTTCTTGGTCATGCAGGTTTTTATCGTAGATTCATCAAAGATTTCTCGAAGATAGGATTGCCCCTATGCAGATTATTACAGAATGATGTGGCCTTTGAATTTGATGAGAAATGCAAAGAGGCATTTGAGAAACTGAAGGAACTCTTGACTCGGCTACAGTTAATACAATCTTCCGAATTGGAATCATCCATCGAATCATGGTGCGATATGCAAGCCACTGGACTACGATGTGTGGTGCGTTTGGCGGTCAACGAATTGGCAAAATCCATCATGCCAATGTACTATGCATCTCGGACTTTAAATGATGCTCAACTTAATTATTCTACCACTGAGAAAGAGCTGCTAGCGGTTATTTTGCTTTAGAAAAGTTTCGATCGTATTTGATTGGTACTAAAGTAACCGTTTATTCTGATCATGCAGCTTTGAGGTACTTGCTCACAAAGAAAGATGCAAAACCATGGCTTATCAGGTGGATACTCCTTTTACAGGAATTTGACTTGGAGATCAAAGATAAGAAGGGAAGTGAAAACTTAGTTGCAGACCATCTCAGTCGCATTGTACATGATAAGAATGCACTGCCATTACAAGAAAGTTTTCCGGATGAACAATTGTTGTCTCTAAATGTAGTAGCCCCTTGGTATGCAGATATTGTCAACTACTTAGTTATCAAGAAGCTACCACACTGACTTCGAATCGAGCTCAAAGAGACAAGATCAAAAACATGCCAAATATTACATATGGGATGATCCGCACTTATGGAAGCATTGTTCGGACCAAGTGATAAGAAGGTGCGTTTCTGAATCTGAATTTAATTCAATTTTAACCTTCTGTCATTCTTATGCATGTGGAGGTCACTGCGGACCAAAAAGAACAGCCCTTAAAGTTCTTGATTGTGGATTCTACTGGCCATCATTGTTCAAAGATGCATATCTGTTCTGCAAAGCTTGTGACCGTTGTCAAAGGACAGGTAATTTAAGTGCCAAAAATCAAATGCCACAAACCCCTATACTTAGTGTCGAGATTTTTGATGTGTGGGGTATTGATTTCATGGGTCCTTTTCCTTCATCATTTGGTAATGTTTACATTATACTGCTGTGGATTATGTTTCTAAATGGGTAGAAGCAAAAGCTACGAGAACTAATGATTCTAAAGTTGTTGTAGATTTTGTGAAAACTAACATTTTTGCAAGATTTGGAACACCAAGAGCCATGATTAGCGATAGAGGGACACACTTCTGCAACCGATCATTTGAAGCCTTGCTCAAGAAATACAACATCACTCACAAGTTGTCTACTGCATATCATCCATAAACTAGTGGTCAAGTTGAAGTTTCAAATCGAGAAGTCAAGTCCATTCTCGAGAAGATAGTGAATCCGAACCGAAAAGATTGGAGCCTACGATTGAATGATGCACTTTGGGCATACCGAACTGCTTACAAGACACCTATTGGTATGTCTCCGTATAGGTTAGTCTATGGTAAGCCATGTCACCTTCCAGTAGAGCTCGAACACAAAGCATGGTGGGCAGTTAAGCTTTGTAACATGGAGATGGATGCTGCTGGAGAACAAAGGAAGCTTCAACTACAAGAATTGGAAGAACTTAGAAATGATTCCTATGAGAATTCCAGAATTTACAAGGAGAGAACTAAGGCATTTCATGATAAAATGATCCCCAGGAAGAATTTTGAAGTGGGACAGAAAGTTCTTTTATTTCATTCTCGCCTCAAGTTATTTCCAGGTAA
>SNVD02008298.1:0-32632 GCA_013180625.2 Boswellia sacra | reverse complement strand
GGTGTGGTGATATCAAGAGTTGAAGGAAGTTGCCTTGGTGAGGTTGTTCATCAAGAAGAACTCTTGGTGTGGTGTTATCAAGGATTGAAGAAAGTTGCCTTGGTGAGGTTGTTCATCAAGAAGAACTCTTGGTGTGGTGTTATCAAGGGTTGAAGGAAGTTGCCTTGGTGAGGTTGTTCATCAAGAAGAACTCTTGGTGTGGTGTTATCAAGAGTTGAAGGAAGTTGCTTTGGTGAGGTTGTTCATCAAGAAGAACTCTTGGTGTGGTGTTATCAAGGGTTGGAAGAAAAAGTCTTGGTGAGGTTGTTCATCAAGCAAGTTGTAAAGATTTCTACAACTTAGTGGAAAGCTTAGCTCGTGGAGCTAGGAGCCCGTGGACGTAGGAAAGGTTTGCCGAACCACGTAAATTGAGTTTGCACTCTCTCTATCCCTTTCCTCTTTACATTTACTTGCACTTGTGATTGTTCTTTATTGTCATTCTCTTGATTGCATTCTATTTTCATCTTCTTCACCTTTGTTCTTAAAGAAAGATTTAAATAATTTTGATCTTTCAATAAAAGTTTTCTAAATCCGTTTTTATAAATAAAAAACCCAATTCACCACCCCTCTTGGTTTGCCATCACCTGGGTCAACAAGTGGTATCAGAGCAAGGTTGCCTCATTTTTTTTTAAATCGTTAAACGATTTTTGAGCTATGACAACTTTTAATTCAACTTCATATGTGAGGGGACTTTCTGTCTCTAGGACCTCCACTTTTTTAATGGAAGTGATTAATCATTATTGGAAACTAGAATGAGTATTTTCTTGAAATCTTGGTTATGATTTGTTGTTTATATTTGGAAGGACCTTTTGTTCCTACCAAAAATGAAAATGGGGAATGCATGCTTAAAGAACCTAAAGAGTTTAGTGAAGATAATAAAAAGAAATTGAGTTTGAATGCTAAAGCTATGAATGTGTTATATTGTACTCTAGATAGAAATGAGTTTAATAGAATATCTACTTGTTCTACGGCACAAGAAATATGGCACACACTTGAAGTAACTCATGAAGGAACTAGTCAAGTTAAAGAATCCAAAATTAGTATGCTAGTTCATAGTTATGAGCTGTTTAAGATGAAACCGGATGAATCAATTTCTGAAATGTTTGCTAGATTTATGGATATTATCAATGGTTTGAAATCTCTTGGTAAATCTTATTCTAATGTTGAAATGGTGAGAAAGATTCTTAGGTCTCCACCAAAATCTTGGAAGCCAAAGGTGACGGCAATTCAAGAAGCAAGTAACCTCACCAAACTACCATTGGAAGAACTTATGAGTTCTCTCATGACTCATGAAATCACCTTGAAAGAGAATGAAGAAGAAGATTGCGAAGTGGCAAACATTTGCTTCATGGCTTCAAGAGAAGATGAGGTAAGTATTCTAAACTATGATCCTAAGCTTTCATACGATGAATTACTTGAAGCATTCCAAAATTTACATGTGCAAGTTGATAAACAAAATTCAAAAATCAATGCTTTCAAAAGGAAGTCAAAAATCATGTTATCTCAATTAGAAGAGTTAGTGGAAATAAATGAAGCTTTAGAAAATGAAAATGAAATTTTAAAGCAAAAAGATTTTGAAAGTTTCGAAAATCAAATACATTTATTAAGAACTGAAAATGAGATTTTAAAACAAAAGGATTTTGATAAATTAGAGAAAGAAAATGTTATTTTGAAAAAGGAAAATAATGACTTAAGAAATATTGTTGATAATTTTATAAAAAGCACAAAAAATTTGAATTCTATGTTACAAAACCAAAGGTGTGTTTTTGATAAAAGAGGGTTAGGATATAAAACTCATAAAACTCAAAACTATTTTAAAAACTATTTTGTTCATGCATCTTCTATGAATAATCCTAATCATTCATGTACTTATTGTGGAAGAAAAGGACACAAAGTGCATTCTTCCTATATTAAGAAAAATCCTAATTTGAAACAAATATGGGTTCCAAAAAGGACCATAACTAACCCCCAATGACCCAAGAACATTTGGGTACCAAAAGTCGCTCTTTTAATGTTGATTGTAGAAACAAAGGAGTGGCAAATATAAGTGGTACTTAGATAGTGGATGCTCAAGGCATATGACCGGAGATGCCTCCAAGTTCTCAAGATTAATCATGAAGAAAGGAGGATATGTGACCTTCGGTGATAATGCCAGAGGAAGGGTAATCGAACATGGTGATATTGGTAACCCTTCTTCACTTATTATTGAAAATATTTTGCTTGTTTATGGTTTGAAACATGATTTGATTAGCATTAGTTAATTGTGTGATAAGGGATATTTTGTTACTTTTGAGCATAATAGATGTGTGATTAAGGATGTTAGGAACAATAAGACATTATTTGTTGGTAATAGATGTGGTATTTATAAATTGATATTGATGTTAATGATCATGTAGAAAAGTGTTTCATTGTTAATCATGATGCTTGGTTATGGCATGGAAGGCTAGGCCATGCTAGCATGGACACAATTTCAAAAATTTCTAAAAATGATTTAGTTGATGGTCTTCCAACAATAAAATTTGAAAAGGATAAGATTTGTGATGCTTGTCAATTTGGAAAATAAGTGAGAACTTCTTTTAAATAAAAGAAATTTATTTCAACAAATAAACCTCTACAATTACTTCATTTGGATTTATTTGGACCATCAAGAACTCAAAGCCTTGGTGGAAAGTATTATGTTTTTGTGATTGTGGATGATTATTCAAGATTCACTTGGGTATTATTCTTGAAAACTAAAAATGAGGCCATACAAGCTTTTTCAAAATTTGCAAAAAGAGTCCAAAATCAAAAAGGCTATTCTATTGTGTCCATTAGGAGTGATCATGGTGGTGAAGTAGACAATGTTGTATTTGAAAATCTTTGTGATGAAAATGGTTTTGAGCATAATTTTTCCTCACCTAGAACCCCACAACAAAATAGTGTTGTTGAGAGAAAAAATAGGACTATCCAAGAAATGGCTAGGACCATGTTACTTGAAAATAATTTGCCAAAATATTTTTGGGGCGAAGCCGTTAATACCACATGCTTTATAATCAATAGAGTCCATATTAGAGCTTTAATGAAGAAAACTCCTTATGAACTTTGGAAAGGAAGAAAACCCAACATTGGATTTTTTAAAGTTTTTGGATGTAAATGTTTTATTTTAAACACTAAAGATAACCTTGGAATATTTGATGCAAAAGTCGATGTTGGAATTTTTGTTGGCTACTCCAACCATAGTAAAGCATATAGAGTTTTTAACAAAAAGACTCTTACTATTGAAGAATCTATGCATGTTGAATTTGATGAAACTAATGTTATTTCTTCAAAGAATTTAGATGATGATATTGTTGAGGTAGAAAGGCAAATCAAGGAATCAAGGCTTGATGAAAAGAGCCAAGATGAATTACAATCTCAACAAGAAAAGCTTGTGGAAGTAAATGATTCTTCCCAAGAATTACCAAAGGAATAGAGGTATGCAAAAGCTCACCCTAAAGAGCTCATTATTGGTGAACCATCACAAGGTATGAAAACTAGATCTTCTTTTCAAAACTTTTGTAATCATTTTGCTTTTATCTCTCAATTTGAACCAAAATCTTTTAAAGAAGCCGAAAATGACGAAAGTTGGATTTTGGCTATGCAAGAAGAATTGAATCAATTTGAGAGAAATCAAGTTTGGGAATTAGTCCCTAGACCCAAAAATCATTCTATTATAGGCACTAAATGGATTTTTAGAAATAAAGTAGATGAAAATGACACCATTATTAGAAACAAAGCTAGAATTGTTGCTCAAGGATACAATCAAGAAGAAGGTATTGATTATGAGGAAACCTTTGCATCGGTTACTAGATTAGAATCAATTAGAATGTTGTGTGCATTTGCATTTATAAAAATTTTATATTATATCAAATGGATGTCAAAAGTGCATTTTTAAATGGTTACATTATGGAGGAAGTATATGTAGAGTAACCTCTTGGTTTTCAAAATCATGATTTTTCAAACCATGTTTTCAAACTCAAAAAGACACTTTATGGCTTGAAACAAGCACCAAAAGCATGGTATGATAGATTGAGCAAATTTCTCATTGATAATGGTTTCGAAATGAAAAAAGTTAATACTACTCTTTTTGTTAAGACAAAAAATGATGATTTATTAATTGTTAAAATCTATGTTGATGATATTATATTTGGTGCTACTAATGTCTCTATGTGTGAGGAATTTTCCAAGTGCATGCAACAAGAATTTGAAATGAGCTTAATGGGAGAATTAAATTTCGTCCTTGGACTTCAGATCAAGCAATCAATAGATGGGATCTTCATTAATCAAGCTAAATACACAAGAGATCTTCTCAAGAAGTTTGGCATGGATAATTCAAGGATATATAACACACCTATGGGTACATTAACCAAGCTTCACAAAGATGAGAAAGGAAAAGATGTTGAGGTAACAAAATATCAAGGTATGATTGGCTCTCTTTTGTTTTTAACTGCTAGTAGACCTGATATTATGTTTAGTATGTGTATGTGTGCTAGATTTCAATCTTGTCCAAAGGAATCTCATCTTAAGGCTGTCAAAAGGATATTTAGATATCTTCTTGGAACCATAAATCTAGGTCTTTGGTATCCTAAGCACTACAACAAAAAAACGTTTTTGTGTCGGCCGAAAACTGACACATATCAGAATACATGTCGGTTTTTGCACGACACGTATGGCCCTAACACGTATTCTATATGTGTCATTTGGTCAAACCGACACAAGAATACGTGTCGTTCAAAAACAGACATGTATTCACAAATATGTGTCACTTATTAACGAATTTAGCAAATATGTGTCAGTAATTACGCGACACATATTTTGTGTCGGTCAAAAAACGACATACCAGTGTCAGTCCCTAACCGACACATATTTTGTGTCGGTCATCGAACGACACAGGCGTGTCAAAATATGACCGACACGTATGACTTCTGAGTCATATGTGTCATGCAATGAACGACACATATGACTTTACTAAGTGACACATATTCTATAAAGTATGTGTCGGTTATTGGCCGACACTAATATTTCTAAAAATTTTATACGTGTCATTCGATGGCCGACACATATTTCGTTTACTAAGTGACACATATTCCTTTTTTGGTGAACATATATATGTCAGTTTTTAGCCGACACCTAAGTTTAAAAAATTTTATACGTGTCATTTTCTGGCCGGCACATACTTGCTAAGTGACACATATTCCGTTTTTTCGTAAACCTTTATGTGTCGGTTTTTGGCCGACACGTAACTTGTAAAACTATACGATACGTTTCAGGATCTGCTGATCCTGACACATATTATATATATATATTTTTTTAAAAGTACATAAAACTCATAAATATGCATACAAGAAACCAAATAAGTAATAATACATAAAACTCAACAGAGCAACTAGGATTTGTAGTCAACGTATATAAAATGGCATATGTGACAATGCATTTATTAGTGCAACTCATTAAGCAGAACAAAAAGAGAAAAATAGCACTAACTTAAGGATCTACCTCACACTCTATCAAACAAAACAGGTCCGTACTTAACAATAAAAGACCAAGAACTAACCCATTGTCAAAATGGCCATACCTCATTTGCAGCATCAATGCTTTTGCAGACAAAAGCATCCTGTTTCTTCATCAATTCTACATAATGTTGCATACCATCCCGTTTCTTCATCAGATTCCTGGCAAACATCAAGCAAATAACTACAAACCCAACTCCAGCAGCTCCTCCGAGAATTATAGCCACTGTCTTTCCAGTATTTGGCCCTGGCTCTACATCATTAATCAACATTTTAACATATATCTTCCCATACCAATAAAACTATTTTATATGGGAGAGATAGGGCCACATGTTCAAGTCAACAAAAATATTGCATTAACAGAGTAGTGCAGTTTATGCATGTCTTAATACAGTTTATGCAGTTTATGCAAGTCAACAAAAATCTGTGCAAAGCCAGCAACTTCATACAAAATATAGCAACCAAGTAGCTGCACTCTTGCAGCTATAGTTTTCCCGCATAATCTGTCTGATAATCCTTGAATTTCATTTATGTTTTAGGGTGCATAAAAGTAGCCCACGCGAAGCCCTCAGGCCCATGGAACTTTTTGATTCCATTTTGATAATCCAAAATCTAAACACAAAAGCTATTATGGTTCAACTCATCCATTTATCACCACACAATGAAACAACAATAATTTCCACAGTAAGCTTTACAGTTCTGGACCTCAATTGTTAAATGTTAAGGCAGGAAACAAAAAGCTTTGCAGGTCTTGCTACAAAAAAGAACAAAATAACCCAAAAAATAGAACCACATCTTCAGCAGTAGATATCATGAAGCATGAGGTGATTGGGTTTAAAAAGATAAACAAGTATAAGGAAGCATACATTCAATTCATCATCATAACCAACCAGAGAAAGTGCAAGTTCTGTATTTTCCTTGCCAACCTGCATAAGCAAGGGTAAAATTCGTACATGGAAGGTAGAAAAGGATTTGTAACTCTCAATGATGGGAAAGGTCATAACATTGACTAACCACTCTAAAAGTAGCCTACTAAACTCTATGAACAGTATTGGTTTTCCAATTTTTTCAGTGTCTACAATAACATTAAACCTACATATATTAACATTGATTCTTGCCTACTGTTTCAATAACTCGAATGTTTTCCCAGTTTTCTACATTATCCAAGAAAATAGCTCAATGAGAATCAAGTATTGAGCGAATCATGACGACTAAAAAAATTCCTAGCTAAATTGTTACATTGTAAAACTAAGTCCAGGAAAGCATTTAGATGGCAAAACATTAAAACATTATCCACACTATGATACTTGACAGCTAATCATAACTGCAATGCATTTAAACCTCGACTATGGTTGTAGTTTTTCATCAGGCAACTGAACATAATTTTCTGTACAATCAGATGGAAATTAAATTTAGGTTCTTAACTTATTTTTCATTTAGATTTCGTCTATTTAGTTAAGTGATTCACATAATACTCAAAGTTATTCATATGAAATAAACTTTATCATTATAATTACATTAACAGAAAACTATTGATTTGGTATTTGTTTCTGTGTCTAACTTATATACATGCAGAACTCAGATCTCACCTTTAATCCATCTTTATTTCCCTTCAGGACCAAGCATCCTGAAAAAGCCCCAAGATCCCTTAGTTGGCACTTCATGCCTTCGCTAAATTACATTTTTCAATTAATTTTTAACACACGCACAGAAGAAGTGTCGTCAACCAAGCAACACCAAGATTAAACCATCAAAAACTCTTTGAAATTCCAAAGTACACAGCAAAAACATTTATGCTCAACTTTTAATCTCAAAGAAATTCTAGAAAAAGTTCCACTTAGAAAACAAACAAGAGATGCTCATTAGCTCTCCATCATCAATATGCTCTCCAAGATTAGAAAATTCAGGCATTTAAGAAACATTTCAAGTGTACATGTTATACAATCCAACATTTTGCTGGAAAAAAACAGTAGGCTATCATTTAATTGAACCTTTATCAAGAGAGCATCTCAAATGATTATAGAATGACTTTGTTGTTCAAAAGATGAAATATGACATACAAACAAAAATAACAAAATTTCACCTGAGCTGGGCAGCCAAAAAATATTTTGAAAAGAGGCACAACAAAAAATTGACATTCCCATTGCCATAAAAGAACTCAAAATCTTACCTCTGGAGCAAAACCTTCAATATGGTCCTTCTCCTTTTGTAAAACAGTAAGGGATACAAATAGAGGAAAGTAGCAATTTTGAATTTTCATTTTTTGATTTCTGGGTCAAAGAAATTCTGCAGACACCATTAATAAGTCGATCATAATGATATTCAACTTGAAAAGCAGGAAGGAAAAAAAATAAAAAATAAAAAAGGGATCACTTATCAAATAAAAATAACCAGAAGAAACATCAAATGCAATAAGCAAGATACACCACCCAAAACAAGAATTTACAAATTGATCTGTGGCTATGCCAAATACTAAGCAATAAAGGGCTCAAAAAAGGATTTCAAAGCTTACCTGCAAGGTCTCCCAAATTGACATTGCCCAAGCCCTTATAATATAGCAACCAGAAATGTCATAGTATTCAATCATTTCACCATTGACGACTACCTAGACAAAGTGAATAAGAATAATATTAAGATCCAAAATGTTCAAACATCATTATCTATCATGAAATGATCCGCAAAAGAACTAAACCTAGCAACATTGCATATCCTTTATTTAGAGCAACTTGCAGAAAAGGTTTGAAAAATCATTTACCCGTCTTTAGCAGAGAATATGGCCTAAAATCATTCCACCCAAAATATGTAAAACAATTCTATCCTAGAGTGACCATCTTTCTACAGTAAAAACATTGCTTCCAAAACATTTGTGGCGAATAATGTCCTTCAATGCCTAAATGAACAAATTGACTGCCCAAGGACTAAAATATAATTGCTCATACAGGAGGAATTCTTTCTTCTTCCATTTTAATGTGTCTCTTACTAAATTTCAATGTGTCTCTTACTAAATATTAAGCATTGTTAATTAATCTTCTAAGAGAATTTATATATTTCTATTTTTTTATTTAATATAATTTGCCAATATAATATAAGTTGTTTAATATAATTTGCCAAACAACTTATATTAAATATAACATTTTATTTAATATAAGTTGTTTGGTCCAATTAAATATTCATTGATAAATCTATCTCCAAAACGACTTTCAAATTTTCTATTTTGGCCGGAAGTGATCCATGTAAAGAATTTGATGACAAATTAAAGTACAATATGTCCTCAAGTTTCCTCATGGAAGAGGGTATATGATGGAAGTCAACCTATTAGAGGCTAATGATAAATATGTTAGATTAGTGAGATTGCCCAGGCATGCAGGTATGGATCCAAAAAGCTTATTACCTCCCAATCCCAATGAGACTAATCTGTTCAAATGACAAATAGAATCAGGAATGAATCCCTCCAGTTTATTTCTTCCTAGTAACAAACTTTGAAGATTCTGTAGTCCGCGAAGCGCCACAGGGATTGATCCAAACAATTCATTTTCTTCCAAATTTAAGACCATTAAATTTTTTAAATTTCCTATTTCTTCAGGTATGTTGCCAGTAATCTTGCATAGCTTCATGTGTATTATTTCCAAGGAAACGGAAAGATTTCCTATGGAACTTGGAAGGATGCCATTTAGTGGATTTGCCGATAGTTGTAAAGCTCTTAAGCTTTTGCAGTTAGTCAAGGAGGAGAGAAAGGCTAAGTCAGGAGTAGACAAGTAATTATCAAACAAACTGACGCATTTAAGGCTTCTTAGATTACCAATTGTGTTAGGAATAAAGCCAGAAAATGAGTTTTGTGATAACTCTAGGTTAGTGAGCTTGGAAATATTGGTGATGGAGCTCAGAATTGTACCATTGAAATGATTTATTGACAAGCAAAATCTCTCAAGATTTGGAAGCCCGACGTCAATGGATGATGGAATACTTCCCCAGAGATTATTTCCAGGAAGTGAAAGCTCTGTCATCCTTGAGATGTTTAAAAGGGTAGCCGGGACGGGGCCCTCTAAAATGTTCACTCCCACTCGCAAAAACTTTAGATTACGAAGGTTACCAATCTCAGGTGGTATCTGACCTGCAAACATGTGTGAGCACACTTTTTAATCCAAAATGAATGAATAACATATGATGCATCATTAACAAGTCATTCAAATACAAGCAAGCGATAGAAAAGCTAATAATCATTAGAAGCACATGTATAAACATGTGGTGTGGTATCCAATTCTCTACCAAAAAAAATTTCTTAATGTAATAGTAATAAAAAAAATTCCAATTAATGATAATTGATACCAAGACATTGTTCGAATTACTTTTGTTTTCGACTAAAGAATTTTTATATTTTCACTTTTCAGCACATTACACGCACCAACAAAATGCTTCATGTGCATCTATGATCCGTTCCAAATACAAGTAATAAGGAAAAAGATAAAATGTTAAAAAGGTTGTGTATATTGTACCTTTCAAGTTGTTATAGGAAAGATCAATTGTATTGGCCAAGGTCAAGTTTCCAATATTTCTTGATATGCTTCCGCTAAATTGATTGTATGACAATATAATAACACGAAGCTCTCCACATTCCCACAAAGTGTCTAGAACTGGACCAGTGAGATTATTAGTCATCACAGATAGTTCTTGAAGAGTAGAAAGCTGTTGACACATGTTGCCAGGGAGACTGCCTGTCAGCTTGTTCATTGCCAAATCCAAATTAATTAGAGAAGAAAGGTTGAATATAAGTGAAGGAAGGTGCCCTGTTAGGGCACTGCTTCCTAGAGATAGTTCCTCCAATTCAACAAGATTGCCCAATTCATTTGGAATTTCACTTGTAAAATCAATATTTGAATTACAGTTTTTTTCTTTTTCAAGAACGAAATTGTCTAAATAATAATTTGCCACTTAGTATTTAAATTCAGTTACCTTTAAACTTCGGACCAAGGCTAACAAAAAATACAGCTTAAACTTATGGATGGAATTTCGATTTGATAGTTGGAGGACAATGGTAATTGGTTAAAAATAAAAATTAATAAGAGATCTAAAAGAACAAGTTAATGAGCTAAAAGAATAGCTTAATGATAAAAATACAAGGTCTTTCGGCGGGCGGTTACTATTGAAAAGGGTCTAAAAGTGAAAAGTAAGAGTTTAAAAGGCAAAATTATAAAAAGAGTAAAGCTACTTTTACAAACTCATTTATACAAATTGATGTAATATCTCTATATGATTACCACATCATCAATCTTAATTAATGTTGTTTATTAGTGGCATATATATATCTAATCAATTCATTTATTTATCAAATCAACATCTCTATATGATCAATACATCACCCATATTAATTAATATCATTTATTAATGACATATATTATCTAATCAATGTATTTATTTATCAAATCTTATTATATCACATCAGTTTGTATAAATAAATTTATACAATTAATTTATAACAGTAACATTGCTCTCATTAAAAAAGTTGAATAAGAGTATAAAATGCCAAATTATTTTTTAAATAAAAAAGTTAACAGTTTTTGTTAGCCTGGGCCATAGGCCCGTAGTATTGATCAGCCCTACTTACAACTAATATCATGATAGAGGGGAATATTAATTTAGATGTTTATATTTTAAAGTGACGCAAATAAATAAATAAATAAATAAAGTGAAAAAAATTCAACTCTAACAGATTGTGTACCTGGTCATACTTGTTATTATATATTAATCTAGCACTACTTAAATTACTTGTTAATTATAACTTTGTTTTGTGGAGTAAATTGATCTATTGAGAATCCATTAACAACCTCCCAATATACAAAATGGATATATTGATAAAAAATTAAAATTAGCCTGTTTGAAGCCTTAAAAAATAATATAATATCTATAAAATAAATAAAAAGATTACTATGATATTTAGAAAAAGTAATCATCTAATTTTATGTAAGTGATAATAATAGTATTATACTTGTAACCTTTACACAACTCAAACTCTATGATCTGATATGGCAATCTACATGATAATAGGGCAGAAAAAACAAAAAAGAATTATGGAAGTCATATTTCAAGTAAGATTTTGTCATGTGTACAGATTGAGTTGTATCTATCTTGTAAGTCTAGAATAACTAATATAATATATTCTAAAAATTAAACTTTCTTTTTAAGTCAAATGGAGTTATTATTGATTAATTTATAACGTTTTTAATATAATGAATAATAAAATTAAATTAATATAAATCTAAGACTCATACAAAAAAAATCATTTCATATTTAATATGAAAGACAATAGAAAAAAAATTAAATATAAAACAATTGATAGTATTTAGTTTATATGTAAGTTCCTTTCACAAAAATTTTCAAACTTTCGTTAGCCCACCCCAAAATCAATTGCCAGTTACTTTAAAAGGAGGTTCACTGATTTTATTTATTTATTTTTTTAACCACCCAAAAAAATTTTGGCTAGGCTTTCCGGACATATTACCTCTGAGGTCGTTATAGCCGAGATATATCCCCTTAAGCTTAGTCAAGTTCCCGATTTCTTCTGGTATGTCTCCTGCGAAATAAGTGTATGAAAAGCTAAGAATTTAAATTATATGTTTAAATTTTCATCATGTGGTGGAGAGGTTGTTCTTGTTTGATGCAAAAATAAAAGAAATTCAGTTTAGGTGGGTAATAAAAGATCTTGCATTTATCACTGAAGCAAAGCTGGTACTAGTTGAAAATGACGGTTTAGTTCATAGAGTACGTTACTTCCAGTTGAAAGGATGCATGGAAAAGTATAAGAGACCATACCAGAAGGCTGGTTAGCACTAAGATTAAGTTGTTGCAGGGTCGATATATTGCCCAGAGATGGAGGGATCGATATTCCCTGCAAAGTTGTTATCATTCAAAAGCAAATGTTCAAAAGCAAATATTTTGGCAGCCCCGTTACATGATGATAATGTATAAGTCATTAATTAAAATCCTTTTATTTCCTGCACAAACATATCTATATATTGCAGGCTGCAGAGAACTTTCTAAAATGAGTTTGGGCTGCAAAGCTAGTCGACAGCAAAACAGAAAAGACTTGTTGCCTTAAACCCTTTTGTTGTTTTCACACGTCTAAATTAAATTATGCAACCCAATAGTATTAACTCTAAAGAACAATTTATCATCTTTTCACCATTCAAAACCATGTCGGCAACAAAGAAAATAAATTGGTTAAACATGAGTAATGATGAGACAAAAAGAAAAAGCTTGACATTCATGAAACTTTGTACCTACAAAAAGATGTTATATGTATTTAAATCATCTAGAAGCAATACAACAGTAATAAAAATATATTATTCATTTTCATTTATGAAAAATATGTGACACAAACATGCATATACATAATCTATATGAAATATAGCTCAAGTGTCTTCCATCTGGATCATTAAATGGCTTGGCATTATCCAGAATCTTATTAAATCCAACTCTATCATGGCAAGAAAGTGCATTCTCACTAGCAACCGGCACACCGACATCCCACGCAGCATTCAACACCTTAAACAATTATCATGTTCAGTGTTCACAGCCAAAAACTTATAAAAAGATGCACATCGTATGAAAGTGTTATATTGCACAGTAAATTCTCCAACAAGTAAATATGCTTTTATACATAATGCATATATAAATATGAATTTATATAGAGGAAATATTGAACCTACTAGGAAGGTTTCAAACGCATGATGCTTACCTGCCATGCTAACCCTTTCGAATCTGCCAGAGCTCCCGGGAAGCCCTCATTTCGATCTAACATGTACAGATCAGCAGATGTGAAGTTTAATACAGCTCCATGTTTCTTTAGCATTGCAGCATATCCATCACGATTACATGGGTTGTAGAACCCAGCAGTTAATTCAGCGGCATGACTAGCTTTCTTATACCACCATTGGATACTTGATAGCTGCTCAGCAATTAAAATATAGAAGCAGATTGGGATGGAGCAAGGTATACCAGAACACTTTTAAACTAATGCCCCAAAGATTGATAAAAAATCAGGATATAGATTTGCCTAGTTTGAATAAGAATGTCATCAAGCACAGAACATAACCTTCATAGATAGATAATTTTACTGTGCAAAACACATCACAAATGCATATTGCAGCCATTGATGTGGCTAGAATGTTGCCATGGATAGGCCCATAAAAGGTTTCAATAAAAGTTTTTAAACAAAAATTAGAACAAAGGAAATTAACAATAGGAAAAAGAAATGCAAAGAATAAATTGCATAGATATTTCAAAAAAATGATCTCCATTCAATTCCAATCATATCATCCGATTTGAAGGGAAATTGTCATCTCCAGTTATATAAAAGATAAGCAAATTTATCAGAGCCAATCTCACCTTTACTGCAATGCAGATGCCTTCAAAAGCTAATCGTCCAAAGAGAAAGCACCCAGTCGCCATGATCAACTAAAACTTGGGAGTACCAATTAAGGAAAAACCTCCCATAGTAGCCATTATAATCACCTCCATCACAAAAGAAGCAAATTTCGTGTGGCTGTGAATTAAAAGAGCCGCCATTATCTGGTCCTCTGGCCCAAAAGGACTGTCCCCCGCTTCTGCCGACTTAATCAGGCTTTTTAGCAAATACTGATCATAACACTACAAACAAGAAAATTTAATATTTATCCTTTGATAGGTGTCTATTTATGTATTACTTTTATATCAATTCGTCCATGTTTCTTTGCTATATTCCTTGGTATTTTTATGTTTTTTGTGTGGTTTTGATGTTTGTAGGAGTTTTGGAGCAACTTGCACAAAAATGGAGTAAAACCCTTCATTTTCCCCTCTGCTAGTCAGTGATCTTCTCGGATTTAATTGTATTGATATACAATGAACCCGACGACATGTTATATACCGTTGGAAAGCTCTCGAAGTCTATTTTCTGGAGAAATTTACGGTTTATAAATCCATTCAGTATACCAAAATTTGTAATCAAAACAGTGTGAGAAGTATAGAAATGTAATTCCACAAATCACTGTAGCATGTATAATACGGGACAATGTAGCAGGTTACTGTAGCAGAGTATTTAAACACATTTTAGGGTTTTATTTTGAGAACTTGAAGAGGGGAGAACGTGGAGAGGCTGCAGCTCTGGAATTCTTTCATCTCTTGGAGTTCTTGAAGGAGAAAGGAAGCTTGGAAAGAGGAAGAACTACAATCCAAAGAGAATTACATCAAATTTGCTTAAGTTTTTCCCTTCCCTTTCATTTTCTGGAATGTCTCCATGTTGTATTGTATTTACCACGTTCTTAAACATGTGTAACTGCATCTGAATTGGTTGAGGGTGATTTCAAAGCCCCTGATATGGATTTTGTAAGTTGATTGTGTAAGGAATTGTTATCCAATTCTCTAATTGAAGTTGCTTGTATTCTCCCATATTTAATGCTTATGATTGCTTGCTGATTGTATTTGAGTGGCCAAACTGAATATAATCTGGTTGTGATTTATTGCTAGACTAGAAATCTTGATCCGTAATTGTCTTGAATTTCTAATCATTAGTAGCAAAATTGTGATCAGAGATTACAATTGGAGAATATAACCTAAGTTAAATAATCCGAGCTTGTGTGTTTATTGCTTAGGTCAACCTATCTTTCTTATCGTAATGCATCCATTGAATTAAATTTAGAGAGCTTGTTCTAGGTTGTTTAATGATAGAGATTAAATAAAGAGCCTATTTTATTTAATAACAAAGTAAGGAAAGATTGGGATAACAGAGTTTATTGTTATCTACGGTTGATAATTTCAATGGTGTAATTGGATGACAATTCTATGATTAATTCGCAAATCCATATCTTGTGGTAGAGAAGGATCCCCTTAACCAGATTTCTCTCATTGATCTTTTAGTCAAATTAACTTCTGTTTTGTTATTCTTAATTTGCATTCTTATTTCATTTAGTTAATCATTCAACAAAACCCCCCCTCATTTAGTTTATTGTTGCTTTCGAATAACAAATTCAATTAGAATCAATCCTCGTGGGAACGATATCTTACTTATCACTTTATTACTTGTGCGACTAGTATACTTGCTAGTTTCGAACGCATCATCCTTAGAGAAGAAAATATGTCAAGACTTCTGCAATAACAATTTCTTGTTACCTGCACTCCAAAGAGAAACAAAAAGATTAGATAAAGCTGGTCAAAGACTCCATAGCGTAATTACAGCCCAGCAAAGATCTGCAAACAAGAAAAATAATGCAGTAAATTTAGGGAAAAAAATCTGTGTAAGCATTTAAGACCAGGAGAGAGTTAGGATCGATTTATTTACCCCAGAGAAAGTTAGAGTTCGTGAAGAGCGCATAAAATCTCTGAAAACCAAAAGATTTAGCGAAGTGAAAAACAAGATCTGGAGACAAATTTGATAATGAGTTTGATTTGGTAACATAAGAAGACGACGAGATCAGGAACAAGCAAGTCAAGTCAAAACTGCAAAATCGTACCTGAAAGATGAAGAAAGCGAAGCACCGAAATGAAGAGTCAGAACTGCAAGTCAAGTCACAGTGAAATTGTACCTGAAAGATGAAGAAAGCGAGCACTAAAAATGAAGACGAAGAAAGCGAATGATGCGACGACGATGGCTAGGTTTTCGTGACTGCTACAAGTTTGGCAAGCATCGAAGAGGAAGACGAAGTGAGATGGAGTGTGATAAAAGGCGATGATGATCGATAGGATCTAGGTTTGGAAATTTTTTCATTTTATATTAACTAATATATGTCACAATTAAAAAAATTCTGACACATAAAACTTAACCCACTTTTTGTGTATTGTGACACGTATAGGTTTGACTGAATTTAGAGTTATCATACGTGTCATTCTCTTGAGAACCGACATAAAATTAGTGACACAAAAACTCTTATTTCTTATAGTGAAGTGTGATAATTTTGATCTAATTAGTTATTCCGATGCGGACTTTGCTGGAAGTCTTCTTGATAGAAAGAGCACTAGTGGCTCTTGCCATTTTCTAGGACATGCATTAGTCTCATGGTTTAGTAGAAAACAAAATTCTGTTGCCTTATCAACCGTGGAAGCCGAGTATATTGCAGTAGGAAGTTGTTGTGCACAATCTCTTTGGATGAAACAAATTTTAAAAGATTATGGTGTGGTATTTGATCATATTCCCATCAAATGTGACAATACAAGTGCCATCAACATTTCAAAAAAGACTAAGCATATAGAAATTAGACATCATTTTATTAGAGATCATGTACAAAAAGGTAATATTTCTTTAGAATTTGCTCCCACCGATAAACAATTAGCCGATATATTTACTAAACCCCTTAGTCAAGATAGATTTTGCATAATTAGAAGAGAATTAGGCATGCTAGATATGTCTTAATTTTGCTTTAATATGATAATCTTTGAATGATAGCATATGTTAAGGGGGAGAATATATTTAGGGGGAGTAGTTAATTTGATTACATTTTTTGATGATAACAAAAGGGGGAGAAATAGTTGGATTGCTTATATTCATAACAAGTGCCATTTTTTTTTTTGTTTATTCTTGATTTTATTTTCATTCTTTATTTTAAATATTATTTGAAAGCAATCAATGGTTTGTCATCATCAAAAGGGGGAGATTGTTAGCCCTAAGGCTACATGATAATTTTGATGATAACAATACACATTGATTAATTGAGATTTACTAACATGTTTATTTATGTGCAAGAGTAAGATCATTGAAATAATTGTAAAATCAAGAAGAAGCTTATTAAAATGAAGTGTTGAAGCTAAGGAGAAGACCACATGTTAAAGGCACCAAAGTTTAAGAACAAGGTTTGATTCAAGGAATGTGACACATAAGTAATGTTTAATCAATTGCTCATATATTTCTCTATAAATATTCAAATAATGTGATTCTTGAGCCTTTGGAAAGCTTACTCAATTTATAACATTTCATATGTTTTAAAGAAATTCAAATTTTAGGTGTAAGGTTATCCAAATCATCATGCAAGTTGAAATATAAATGGAAGCAGTTGACATGAGCACCGAATACTCTTTTGGACATATCTTGAGCTAGAAAAATCAAAATGACTTCATTCTTATGGAATTGGAAAGAGGACTTAATGAAGCACATTTCATATGTTTTGAAGAAATTCAAATTTCAAACGGAAGGATGACATAATTGATATGCAATTCGGTGGACTGACACAGAGAAGAAAAATCAACTCATATAAGCACCGAATGATGTTTTGTCCATATCTTGAGTTAGAGATATCCAAATGACTTGATTCTTGTGGAATTGGAAAGATGATTCAATGGAGCAGATTTCATATCCTTTGAAGAAATTCAAATTTCAAATAGAAGGCCGACATAATACACATGCAAATCGGTGGACTGACACATGGAAGAAAAATCAAGTCACATGAGCACCAAATGGTGTTTTGGCCATATCTTGATCTACAGATATCCAAATGACTTGGTTCTTGATGCATTGGAAATCTTGTTCAAATGTGCAGTGTTTTGCAGATTTTCAAATTTCAAACGAAACATTGACAAAAATGCCAGACAAGATTACGGTTTTTATGATGGGTAGAAAATTTGGAGTTAGTGTCTTCACTTGATTAAGTTCTTCCCATTTGTCTATAAAAGGAGCCCTTCTCCCATGCATTCAGCAAGAGCAAGAGAAGCATCTATCAAGCAAAAAACAAGAGAAATATCAAGTCTAGAGAGCTTTTATATTCTTTATCTACTCTTCGAAGAGAGTTGTACTTTTGTTGTAAAAATTATCCTTGTTCTTGTATTGTGGTAAGAGTGAGATATTCTTGTAAAGGATAATAGTTATCCTTGAGAGAACTCTTGTTGTGTGTTAACAAGAGTTGAAGAAATTTGCCTTGGTGAGGTTGTTCATCAAGAAGAACTCTTGGTGTTGTGTTATCAAGAGTTGAAGGAAGTTGCCTTGGTAAGGTTGTTCATCAAGAAGAACTCTTGGTGTGGTGTTATCAAGAGTTGAAGGAAGTTGCCTTGGTGAGTTTGTTCATCAAGAGAACTCTTGGTGCGGTGTTATCAAGAGTTGAAGGAAGTTGCCTTGGTGAGTTTGTTCATCAAGAAGAACTCTTGGTGTGGTGTTATCAAGAGTTGAAGGAAGTTGCCTTGGTGAGGTTGTTCATCAAGAAGAACTCTTGGTGTGGTGTTATCAAGGGTTGAATGAAAAAGTCTTGGTGAGGTTGTTCATCAAGCAAGTTGTAAAGATTTCTACAACTTAGTGGAAATCCTAGCTTGTGGAACTAGAAGCCCGTGGACGTAGGCAAGGTTTGCCGAACCACGTACATCGAGTTTGCACTCTCTCTATCCCTATCCTCTTTACATTAACTTACACTTGTGATTGTTCTTTATTGCTATTCTCTTGATTGCATTCTATTTTCATCTTCTTAACCTTTGTTCTTAAAGAAAGATTTAAATAATTTTGATCTTTCAAGAAAAGTTTTCTAAATCCCTTTTTATAAATAAAAACCCAATTTACCCCCCCTCTTGGGTTGCCATACCTGGGTCAACATATTCATAGGGTAGTTAGTATATATTAATAAGTATGAATTAAGAATATATAAATTAATTAAGTAATGAAGAAACGAAAAGAAAAAAAAAAGGTAGGAGAGGTAAGGTTTGTGCTGATAACACTTTAGATTTATAATGTAATAAAACAGTAAAATAGTGAGGCTTATTGTTCGTGGAAGTAAAAGTTAGGAGTATAATATGTGAAAAAGGGCTAATATCTTGTACCTTTGAGAAGTTAAGATGAAAGGTGCAGGGCCGTGGAAAGAGGAAAGAACAGGAAGAGAAATTGGGAGAGGTTAAACTAAAAGAGATCTTTTCATTGGTTGATGCATTACAAAATATTTAAGTGTGGGTATTTATACGAGAGCTCACCGCCTCTCTGTTGATCATTCGTCTAATATCCAAATAACAAATGTACAATTGTGATTGTGACATGTGAAGATTCTAATCCATAATAATTTATTGCAACAAAGATGATTTTTTTATTTTTATTTTTTACTTAAACGAGAACAAGCAGGAACCTGTAATCCAAGAAAGGCTTCGTGAGCCATTCCTCTCATTGAGATTTGAAATGCTTCATTGTTTCAAGTGCTGGCCTACGTAAACAAAAGAGTGTCCCCTATCTCTCCACTCCATCTCGTCGAATCACTGCACCATCAAACAATCGCAAATAAACCCTACCGATTTGCCTCACAGACACGTGTACAATCACAAGATCGGACAGATCAACAAACATCAGATCGAAATCGAGGAAAAGGAAATCCATACCTGAAATGAAATGACGTGAATCAAATGTTGAAGCGATGGAAGAAGAGATTGACATGAAAGATTGTGAATTAGGACTCAGTTTGTTTTGAAGTTTTGAATTCGATTCCATTCTGAAATTGATTGCAGAAGAAGTCTCTGAGTCAGGATCGGATTTGATTTTCTATCAACGCTCGCTAAAATGAATTTTGATTTTCATTTCATCTAGGAGAAAGAAATCGAACATCATGCTTACCTGCGCCATTTATCCGTGATTTCTTTTGCATTTCCACACATGGCTTGATTTTATTCCTGAGTTCTCTTTTAATCAATTTCTC
Source organism: Boswellia sacra (assembly GCA_013180625.2). Classification (NCBI taxonomy): domain Eukaryota; kingdom Viridiplantae; phylum Streptophyta; class Magnoliopsida; order Sapindales; family Burseraceae; genus Boswellia; species Boswellia sacra. Next base: position 12,450 of record SNVD02008298.1, on the reverse strand, counting down.
CTCTTGGTGTGAAATAAGTTTTGACGGGAACGTACTGATAGTACGCATGGCAGTATCTCGTGTGAATATTACAATTTTGGCGATTTTATTACTTATTTGCCTCTATGTTATATACTAACTTATAACTATTGGATTATCATGAATTTTTAATATAACAGATCTTTATAATAGTAATGGGTGATATTTTCAAGTCTAATATTTAGTGTTTACATGTCATAAGTTTACATTTTTGTGTTACCAATTTGACATTTAGACTGTGTTCGTTTTCGTGTTGCATCCTATGTTATCCATTGTCAATTTATTGGAATTCGGGAGATTTTTGCTCGTTTTTGTTTCCCATTTTCATTTTTATAAAACAAGATTATTTTCGCTTTTATCCCTTATTTTACCCTTGGATCTATATACAGTTCGCTGCTATCTCTCTCTCTCCATTTTCTACAGCAAAAATCATCTTTCCTCTCTACGCTTTCATCTGGACCACATCTCCTTCTCCCGCTCTCAAGCTGATCACTTCCTTCACGAAAGCGGGCAGTCTAAAGTGAATAGCTTACCTTGAATATGAATGAGCTGTAGAAGGATGAAAGGGGATCTGGGAAGAAGAATCTAAGACAAAAATACCCTCTTTCTCAACCTCTCTACCCAATTTCTTCTGTAGTTTTTGATCGGAGAACCACAAGCAACACTAGCAAGTATAATCATCCACCACGATCGTCCACCAACACGTATAACTTGATTTCATTTCTCAATTCCAGCCAAGGCAGCATCATTGTAGTTCTTCCATAGCATGCTCGAAGAAAAACATCGTCCATGGCATAGCTTGAAACTTCAACTCAAATCCAATTCCATTTCAATTGAAACAAATCAAACATCACTGCTAGTAGAAACACTTTCGAAAAAGAGCCTTCTCAATGCATTCAAAAAAAATGCAAAAAAACAGAGAAACAGAAGCCTCCAGAATCAAAATACTGGTCTTCGCTGCTACTGGTATTGGTCATTACTGGAATCTTGCAGTTCTTGATTGGATTTTAGGTTAAATAATAGGGTAGAGGAGGAGGAGAACTAGGTGGGGGTGGGAAGCTGGGTGGAGAAAGAGAAAGGCAAGCGAGAAGGGGGAAAGAGTGGGAAGTTTGGGTGGAGAAAGAGAAAGGCAAGTGCCATTAGCAAGGAGAGAAGCTTGTCGACAGCGGGTGCTTCGTTATTTACCAAACTTAAGAGCATAACTAAAACTTTCAATTTGTAAAAGGGGTAGAATTAGTTAAAAATGAAATTGGGTTATTTGGTGAAATTTGGCCGTAAAAAACATTGTAAAGAAGAAGAAAAAAAATGCTAGCAACACTCTTCTTTTAATTTTTTTTTCTCACAATCTGTTTCTTTTATGTTGACTTGTGTACACAACTTTTTATTATATTAAAATAGTAACAAATACCAATAATTACGGTTTAAGAATATATAAAATTTAATAAGATTTAACAAATCAATCAATTAGACATATTTCATTCTTATAACAAGAAATATAATGTATACATAGTTGTTCAGTCAAGTAAGACGGTGGCAGCCAATTTCACCCATGAGATGTCGAATTTTATAATTTCTATTTGTTAATAATTAATGGGTAATGCTATCTCTATTAGAAATCTATATATGTGTGTGCGTGTGATCTTTGTTAATAATCTTTTTATTTATACAATTTGTAAGAACTTACTTTTTGGATTCATTTCCAAATGTATTTTATGTTTTTGTTTTCAAAATTTGATGTCAATGATTCACTTCGAAACACATATTTTGTTTTTGGTTTCAAAATTTTAGTTCAAAGATTCATTTCCAAACACATAGTTTTAAAATCATTCTCAAATTTATATTTTCAGAATTCATTTTCAAATGCATATCCTTCAGTTAACCTATTTTTTTTCAATCATAGAAATTCATTTTCCAAATCATTTTGGAAACAAAAACACATAATTCAAAAACGAACACACCCTTAATATTATCAGTTTATAGTGTGATTACGAATTTTATATTTTATATTGAAAACTAAATGTTATATCATGTAGTAAAGCTTGATCTTTGTATAATAAACGAAATCCTTAATTACGAGCTTCCATTCTTAACCCTTGTAAATTAACTAATTATGAAAATTAAAGAATAACTTGATGTCTTTTCTTTAATTAATCCCATTATCAAGGACAAGGACGGAGCCACATAGTCACCAGTGGGGGCAATTAAATTTGTAAAATTTAATATATTTCCCTTAAATTTGTATTTTAACACAAAAAAATCCTTTTTATTTTTTAGATAATTTAAATTTCCAATCTATCTTTTAATCACTTTTACTCTTAACGACGTCAACAATAGTTATCCATATTCGCTATTAAACATTAATATATTGTTAATTAATATCATAATATATTTTTAGTTCACAAGATCCCATATTAATTTTATCAATTTGTCAAACATTCAAGTTAAGAATTGAATTACAATAACCTAACCTTCCAATAAGTTTTTCTTTATAATATGTTTTATAGAAGTACTTATAATTAAAAAATATTTTTTAGACAAAGAACCTATATATCAAATATTTTTTAAGTACTTTTGTTGATATTAATTGAACCCTACAAATAAATATAAAACTGCTTTCGAACCACAACTTTTTAGAGTGTATAAATATTTTTCCTTTTGGGCTTATAATTGTATAATCTTTTCAATATAATAAAATATAAAATCTAATAATTAATCCGATTTTCTTGATTTTTTATAAGTAATTTTTCTGATATCTTAATTTACTCCCACTAAAATAAATAGTTACACTACTACAAAATGGGGCTTTTACTACATCTATTTACCGCGGGCCTTCGAAAATGTGGTAAAAACTCGAATCCTACGGTGGACTACCATACCCGTAGTAAAAGACATGAACTTTACTGCATTTGCTAAGACCTGCAGTAAAAAGCCCTTTTAATATAAATCTTTTGTTTTTTAATTCCCCTCTTTTTTACACCCTTCTCCGCCCCTTTCTCTCATCCTTTCCTCTCAAATCCCTAATTTCATTTCTCAAATTCCCTCTCAAATCTCACACCGGTGGTAGAAATTCCCTCTCAAATCTCAAATGTCACTTTCCCTCTCAAATTCTATCTCGACTTTACTGAATAGTTCAAGCACGATCGAATTGAAGCATCTAATTTCAAGCACGCGTCTGGAAACCCAAGTAACTAAGAGGCAAGATCGAGTTGAAGCATCTGGTTTCAAGCACGCTTCTGGAAACCCAAGTAACTAAGAGGCAAGATCGAGTCGAAGCTCTGAATTTTATTTCACAAAGGAAAGAAAAGTTGTTCAGGTATTACGTTCATTATAATTAATTGGAAATAGGTTGGTGAGAAGTTTTTTTCAATTGCTTATAGGTCCTATTTCCCACTGATGCATGAGGCAAACCAAAATGACAACTAATTGACCTGATGGTGCAGAGTAGAAATGTCAAAATATAAAAAAATGCAAATGATAATGATGCCCTCGTGGTCTTGAAGTTGCATTCTAATATATTAGGTCTTTGTAATTGCAACTATTTCTAATCTTCTGCGTTCATTCTGCAGAAATGATTCTCGATTCGTAACTTAAATAATGATAACATTCTTTCTCTGTTTTAATAAATAGCTTGTTTCTTCCTCCCTTGATACCTTCATTGAAACTAATGCATTACTGAATTGCTCCAGCCCAAGCAAATAGAGGAGTAGACTTGGCTAATTGCATCAATTTATATGTTTATTGAAAAATCTCTTTGTTGTGGAATAAGATCAAAATAATTATTGTTGAGATGTTCTGTACTGGGTGCATACCTTAGTCTGATAAAAATAATTTTGATTCTTCGATAGTTTAAGCTTCAAGCAAATAGATTTCAACATTCAATAATGAAGACTGGAGTAAATTTTTTTCTTTCTACAAAAATAAGGGATAATATTCTCTGCCATTGATCTAAACAAGCCGCTGTCAGATCCAGGTCCTTTTGATGTTGTCTTACATAAGGTTAGTAATGGTTCTTAATTGAGACTTCACCAAAAATGTCTTGCAAGAATCTCTTAATGCACCAAAAGTTTTCGGTAACTAGTTACTTTACTTATAGCGATTTTGATTTAACATCAGGCCTTTGGTTTGCATCTCGAGGGTATTTTTTATCCCTTTTTTTGTGGTTGAAATTTTTACTTAGATTTAATGCCTGATGACCTTTATGTTCCTTCCAAATCTATGGAAAAGAGTGGTGTGAGGTTATTGAGGTTTGTGCACCCAAACTTTCTGTTTCTACTCTTTTATTTTCTAAGCTTGTTAGGAATTTTGACCCATGGTTGATGGTCCTGTTGTATTTATTTTCTCCTTTTTTATTTTTAAGTGAGACACATTCAAATAATGATATAATATAAATTATGTCATTTCGTCATGTTTGAAAATAAGTATGAGCTACTGATGATTGGTTAGCAACAGAATCTCCTCTATTAAATGGATAGTTTATATGTATTACTGAATTACTAAATTGAAACTAATGGATAGTTCATTGAAACTAATGCATTACTGAATTGCTCCAGCCCAAGCAAATGGATAGTTCATTGAAACTAATGCATTACTAAATTGCTCCAGCCCAAGCAAATATATCAAACTGGTATGTTTATATGTAATAATGCTACCTGTTCTTTTTTGCTTCCTTTCTTAAAATTTGGTCTTTCTGTTATCTTTTATGAGTTTGCAAAGAGCTTGCATGTTTGCCTGATAGCTCCAATATTATTTGCTTTGCAGCAGAGATAGATAATCTAGGAGGCAAGATTGGATTAGATAAAATAAATTTGAATACAAGTTTGTTGTCTTCTCTGTTTTGCCTCTGCAGTAAGCCACTTGTGCATGTGTTCCTTACATTAATTCTTGGACAACAGTATGTTTTTTTATTAAGGTACAGGAAATTAACTAAAGTTACTATAATGAAATTTGTATTTATTGTGTTAGTAAACTAAGTCTAGTTAATTTGACTTTAGTTATTTTGCATGAACCAAATTCAGCCATCTCGCGTGCATTGATTGGCTGCTGAATGATGCAAAAAAATCAGCTTCAATATTGTGAAAGTAGGAACTCGATCAAATAAAAAAGTGTGCAATAACAATACTAAATAGTTTGCATTTTTTCCTTTGTTTTGTCATAACCTTATTGATTGTTTTGTCCATGTTCTCTGCACTTGCTGCCATTGCATGTTTGTGTTTAAACAAGCTGAAATTATAGCCAACAACAATATGTAATCATAGAATATGCATTACCATCTTTTGGAGTAAATGTACAAAGAAAGAAGAAAATAAAGAACTTGCTACATGTAAAAATAAAGAAGAAAGAAGATATTTATATTATTGTTTTTATTTATTATTATTTATTTCAGTTTATTGTTCATTTATTTTTATGCTTAGGTCATTTACTTATTCATTTATTCTTGCATGCTTTGATGGGTACTTTACAAAGACTTAACTTTATGATGTTCCACATACAATTAAAAAGGAAGCCAGTTGAATCTCGTCAAAAAAAAGAAGAAGCTAATTTCAGCTGTAACCCACGTGATATGCTTTTCTAGTCACTAATTAATTTAACTGTTGAGTGTAAAATCAGACCAAAAGAGCGGGACAGATAAGGATTTTAACATCAAAGTCTGGAAAATCAACTGAAAAGCTTTGATAAATGGAGTTGGCCCCGTGAATTGGTGAAGAAGGCGTGAATTGGTGAATTGGTGTCATTGGTGGCCTTCTTGCTTAATGCTTATAGTCTACTTAATGTAGTGATTTTATCAGTTAACTAGGCCAAATTTACAAACTCAAGCATTTGCATTTCTATTTAGAGACCAACTTATTAGTGCTTCTGTGGGATTTGCTTAAGGATCTTGGATTTATGTAAATATCTAATCGATCTCTAACTGAGGAGGTCACTTTCGATGAGAAATGATGAATTCTTAGGATCTGTCATCTGAACCTTTAAGGGTATAAAATAGTCCATATAGCTTTGCATCTTATTTTGATTAAGCTTGCCTGATAGTTCTAATTGGGTAATGGTTCATGTAGCATATCATATTTGATGTTTAGCAGTTGACCTTTTTCTTATTATTGTTGCTTTTGACAGGCAGCTTAATGACAACCGACTAACTGGACAAATTCCCAGGGATCTTGTTGGAATTTCAAGCCTCAAAGTTATGCAAGTACCTTTATTTTTTTATTTTTTACATCAATGAATTTCTATCTCTCTTTTTATAATTTTTTATAGATGCAGTCTTCTGGTATAATCTCCTGTAGCTATATGCCTATTGTAATTCTTTTCCTTCTCTCTAGGGATGTCTCAACCAATGATCATTGTGGAACAATTCCTGCCAGTGGTCCATTTGAACACATCCCACTCAACAAGTAGGTTTTACTATCTATACTTATTTTTGCTTGTTTCTTGCTGGCTGTATCTTTATCTTGGTCAGCATGTAAGGACATAGATATTTTTGAGTTATGTCTTCTGTGTGCATACCACCATTTATTTTTAACGACTTTAGAATCTTGCAAGAGACACCTTTTAAAGTGTCTGGAATCTAACATCTTAAAAATAAATGTCTTGAATTCTTATCTAATTTTAATCTGTTTAGCATAACTAAGATTTCCAGTATAGGATAAAATTAACAACTGAATAATCGTCTAAAGATGAGTACGTGTAGTAGCATGAAAATTGTATGTTAATTTACTCATTATACTTACTGAGTGAAGTCATTGCTACTCTTGAATAATACAATCTACCATCTTTGCAGATCCAATTCCTTGTTACCAAAGAGAGTTTAACAATTGCTGAAATTTTTTTATTTTTAATATAGTTATTATTAGGAGAAATTGGGGTTACTATTATTAGTTGAACTAGATTAATGAGTTGAACCTATCGATCCAAACTAGGAACAACTTAACTGTTTTAAAATAGCTACTTATAAAGTATATCAAACTACTGTCAGTAAACATCTATGATCAGCTCAGAAAACGAAATAGCAAAGATCACCTGCCCTATTTTAGTTCATAGACAAAAATGATATTTAGAGACAATGGCTCAAAAAAGAATCTAACAGAAGGACTTTGTTCCACAAGATGTTATAATGTAAAGAGTAGTAGTCAGATTTATTACTTTAATAAACTTCAACATTATTTGCATGTCATACATTATATGTGCATCAAACATTTATGGTTTTATAGACAAATGACATTTGATCTATGTCATTTATTATTGTAATGGTTAATATATTATATATGGTTAGCATTTTCTAATGTTAATATATTTTTGCAGCTGAATATGGCACCAAAGAGACTTAGAGAGGCAGCATCTCGAAGACAATCATCTTCATCTTCCCAATCTCAGATGAATGCGGGAGACCAAGGTTTGTAGATAAATGATAATATTTTTACATAAATGTTTTAATTTATAGTGTCAAACTAATTTCATATGTTTAGGTGAGTCATACCAAGTAACAAAAGGTCATGGGGCTGCTCATGGTAATGCTGAATGGGGCTTAGGGCAACCGTTACATGTTGATTTCAACAGTACATGGTAGCCAATTGGTCCAAATAAAGAGACGTTTACATCACAACTTGGCATTATAGCTAGGAATGGGTCAATGGCTCCATTGACTTTTACTAGTTGGAATGCCATGCCTGAGCACAAATTAAATGCCATTTGGAAAGAAGTGAAGGTATTGCATTTACATGTAATTGATAAATTGAAATATATTTAGTTTAACTACACTAATCCATTGTATTTTCTGTAAATGTAGGACAATATAGATGTTCCGGATGAGTATTGACTTCATTGTCTAAAAGCAATGGGAGTACTTTGGAGGGATTGGAAAGCTCATGTAAAGAGAGACTTTTACAAGCCATATCCGATGGATGAGGCATGTTTAGCCTTTACTCCTCCGAAAATTACTAAAGAGCATTGGAAGATTTTGGTTGCTTATTGGAGCAACGAAGAAGCTCAAGTAAGTAATCAAAATCATGGTTAACATAATCGTTTTCACTAAAACATCCTAACAAATCAGATATGTATAAACTATATATTTATTGGTTTCTTTTGGCTCTTTAATATTACAAAAATAGGCAAAGAGAAATAAGGCAAATCGTGCCCATCAATTTGCGCTTCATAGGACTTGTCGCACTTCTTTGGCAAAAAAGAGAGAAGAGGTAAGTTTTAACAACATCTAAATTCATATGAATTCTTTGAGATTTTGCAATGGTAGTTAATATGCTATATTTGTAACTTTCTTCATTTGCAATTGTAAACTAATAATTCTTCTTTTTATTAAGATGTCAAAGAGTGGAGAAAAAACTGATCGCATTAGTGTGTTTGTCAAGACTAGAACTATAAGTGGTGGAGATGTGGTTGATAATGAGAGTGTCGAAATAATTGTACGTTTTTTAAACTAACTTATTTCCTATTACATTTTGTATGAAATTGATTACACGATTCTTTTTTTTACCATTTGATTTATTCTCATCATTTTGTAGAGCCAATTAAAAGAAGGATGTCTAGAATACCTAATGAGCAACAAACAGATGTAGTGGCAGAACAAGTATTTCAAGATGTAATAGGATGTGATCATCGTGGTTATGCCTACACATATGGCCACGGTCTATCCCCATCTGTTATTAAAAATCAATGCTCATCTCAACCTGTTGATATGGAGAAATTGCATCAAGAGTTGCATGAAATGCGAGTAGAGAACAAAGAACTGAAAGACTATAATACTCAGTTGTACAACTTTCTGCGACAGAAATTTCCAGACATCGAAGAACAGCTGCCACCACCTAGGCGACCTCAGGTATTTACTTAACTTCAACTTGATGATGAAAAATTTGTATTGTTAACAAAAGGTCTTCCTACTGTTTGCAGTTGTAATAATTTAGGTTTTGCTGAAATCTTATAGAAAATTTGATGCAATTTGCATCAAGGTTGTTAAGGGTGTTATACTAGCAATTGAAATCAAAGCTATTATATGAAGATGATAAGAGTAATTTGAAATGTTGAACGGTTTGCCTAAATAGGATTAGTCAGAGTCTAAAGATGGATGGCATTTTGTGTTGTTTGGAACTATTTAGGACTACAGGTTTTTCTAAACTTTTTAAAATATCTTAGGTTTCAGTTCTGGATGCTTCAAGTGCGCACCAAAATCGTGTCAACATGGACGCCGCAACAACAAATGAGGAGGAGAATTAGGAGAATTAGGTATATATGAAGTTATTTATCATTACTCAGTAATAAATAAATTTTGGCATATAACATTTATTTGAATTTCTCTAATAAATTTAGTAATAGTAAGACATCTAATTATTATATTTTATTTGTGCAGGTTTTTTTTCACATGAAAACTTGAATGGGAATAAGACTTCTAGACATATTTTATACTTCTAGACTTCTAGACTTGAATGGGATTGCAAATACACTTGGTACTCTTATGTTGTATGTGAATGTATAACTTATTAATTTATGTGTATGTGAATATACTTTTATGTTGTACTCTTATTTTTTATTGGAATATTATTTTATTGATTCATGTTTTCATATGATGAATTATTTAAATTAATTAGAAAAAAATAGATTGAAAATATGGTTACAGGCTCGAATTTCATAAAAATTGCAAAAGGGGGTCTTGGAGTTGAGCTCCTTTTTACTGTGGACCTAACGATCGCGGTTAATGACCTATGACAACAAGAAGCACTTTTTACGGCAAGCACACACCTGCGGTAAAAGTCTGACCACGATTTTTTACTGGACCGCGGTATAATCATTTACAGTAGGCCAAGAAGCCCGCAATAGACTTTTTACGGCGGGCCGGGTGCCCACGGTAAAAAATTTTCCACCAGACCACGAATTTCTATGGCGGGCATCGTGACTGCGGTAAAACTATTTTTACGACGGGCCAAAACCGCGGTTAAAAGTAAAATGAGTTTTTACGGCACCATTTTATACAGCGGACATGTCCGCCGTAGAAGGCTTTTTACCGCGGTTTCGGCCCACCGTAAAAGGCCTATTTTGTTGTAGTGTTGGCTCCGTTACAACCGTGATGCTTGGTATCTAACTCTATTCCAATAGTCAATGAATAGTCAATTGATACAATCACAATCATGAGAAGATGTGATGGGCCTTAACAGAATGTGATTCCCTTATATCAAAATCTTGGTTGTGTACACAATATTAAAATACGAATGATCAAATCTCAATTGTGGTACTGAATGATAAACAAGTAAATTCATTAAAAGAATGACCAAAATAAACATATTAGAATAGAAATTTCATGTTGTCATCATGATGTAATTTTAGAAATTAGAATTAATTTAAAGATAATAATTGTTCCACTTCACATCCTGGCAAGTAAGATCTCACACTAGTTACAAAAGTTTGGGTTCCATCACAATGTAGATTCGTCTTTTGTTTATACAAGACGCAAAACCAAATCCTTGAATCCATGAAGGTAAAGGACAAGTGCGTGAAGCCCTTCAAACCCCTAGGTGGATGATATCGCAAGAGGATAAGTATCACAGTAATATTAATTTAAGGATCATATTATTATATAGCAAAAAATGTTACATATATAGTTATAGAGAAACCAGCAAGATTTGAAAGCGATCAAACATGGGTTGAATTAAAAATAGTGCAATCCTACATTTTTATCCTATATTATATGGCTCAACAATAGGTTCTTAGTTTATATGCAGCATAACCTATACTGAATCTATTAAACATAACTGATGACACTACCCTATATCATTCACAAGTTGTTACCAGATCATTTACCAAATCTCTCTTACTTATCTATCAAATATATTTTTCAATAAATTAAGGAGGATGACATGAATTTTAAGACGATGACACAAGTTTTACACATAAAATTTATGAAGATTTGAAAATCATGGAAAAAATTGAATCTCTGGACAAAAGTCGGATAACCAAAAATAAATCAGAACACCAATTAGTTTAGTTTATAATAAATGTTATGCTTTAGGAATGCTCGGAGCAGAATGCATTACAGACATGAAAGTGGAAGATAGAGACAAGTGACAGAACCAGAGTGGCCAATATATCCCACTGGAGTTGAGCAAGCTGGCAAGTCTAGAGTAGGAGTTGGTGTTGGTGGGTTAAGTGTGAGGTTGATCATCACCTTTTATCTGCAATAATTTGAATGGATCTCCTGAAGTACCTTAATTAATTAGTAAGGAGATTTAGATACTTTTGTTTTTGTGCTGATACTTGATGGACACATCAAATTCCTTAACCTGATCATTCTCTTTTGCACTCGGGTAATATAATATTCGCCACCATTGCCTTAATAATTGATTGCTTTTGAGAAAAGTTGAAATGTCAAAATTACAAGAAAGTAAAAGAAGAAAAAGATGGGTTATTATTAGAAATTCTCTACTTGGGGGGTTACATCAGAATGTTTTTAATTTCCAAGCTCAATAAAGCAAAAATAGGAAAGGTTACAGAGAAGTTTAATTATGATCAGAACAACTTTGGTGGGTATTTGATTGCATTCTTGACAATCTTTTTGGAGGCAGCATCACCAAGATCAATGCCACATATATCAGCCAGCCTGATAAGGTATAGCAGCACATCAGATAGCTCCTCTCCTAGATGCTCCTTATCTGCCTCTTCCCAATTTGGCAACCCCTTGTCCACCTCTCCTCTCCACTGGAATATTTCTGATAGCTCTCCCACTTCACCTACCTGCACGCACACCAGTTATGCACAAACACAAAGATAAAAATTATTAGATTGTGACAGCATACCAACCCTATGGATTTCTACAACTCCATTAACTGTAGAATCCGTTAGTTAAAAAGTTTTCATGATTTTTCAGTGAAATGACAAAAGCATCTTCAAAAAAAGGGGAAAAATTTTCCCAAGTACAAATTCCCTGAAATCTCCATGAGAAAAAATGGCCTAATCGATTCCTCTGTTTTTTGAGCACATGACCGTACAGATAGATGCCTAATTTTACAACATAGTTTACAGGAATTTGCTCGTTCTACGTAGGCATATGGGGCGCTTAAGGGCCACCAATTGCCTTGTGTCGAATCCATGTCAAGTCATGGAAATCTATCAAGTACAATTTAAGCATCCATGTTGATTAATTTCTAATTGTTCTGTTCTTCTCAACCGATAAAAAGACTTAAGAATCTGTTCTCACACCATTGGTTGAGCCAATTATTCTGTTTAGCTCACTATTTCTGAAGCAAATACCTGTAATATTAATTGTTAATCCTGTAAAAGCTCCAACGGGTACATTTTAGATTGATGGACATGAATAAAGCTAATATGTAATGACTTCCATAGGCCCTAGCCTGCAGACAACAATGATTTATTATCATGCTTATAATTAAAATTAGTCTTCTTTCGTCTTCGAAAGAGTCCATAGTCACAGCAAAATTT
>SNVD02008295.1:0-33226 GCA_013180625.2 Boswellia sacra | reverse complement strand
AACAAACCAATGGGTTTCGATGGATGTTTAGCTGTGCCCAAGAGGTGATTTGAAATATCTCCTCTAATGTACCATAACCACCCGGCAAAGCTATAAATGCATTGGACTTAACAACCATATGTGCAATACGCTCATGCATGCTAGAGACTTGTAACTCTTCCCCGATTGTGTTGCCTACGATATCTCGCACAGCTAATGGTTTAGGGATGATGCCGAGAACTTTACTTCCTCCCAAGGATGCAGCTGTCGACACACACCCCATTAAACCAAGACTACCCCCTCCATAAATCAAATGAATACCCCTCGCAGCTAATGTCCTACCAAGATCAAGAGCTGCTGTTGTAAACTCTCCATCTTTACCAAATTGCGATCCACAAAATACGCATATATTTGGAATCGCCGAATTGGTGTTTTCTCCATTTCTAAAAGTGCTCTAAACTTGTGCAAGACAATGATGTACGTTAGGTATTATGCGATTCAAGCGCAAGACAGGTTATAAAATGACATTTGAGAATATGCAAAATGGATGTATACACACATAAAACTCTTAAATTTGACACATGGGACATAATTTCGGTGGGGGATGCTCGATGCAGATTTATCGCCCCAAAATTTGAAAAAATGAGATATGCTTTCGGCGAGGTTTGACAAAACCTACACACTTGTCTCCCACGTGAAGCATGGAAAATGGACATACACTTTCGACGGAGTTTGACAAAACCGTCACACTTGTCTCCCACGTGAAGCATTAAAAATGGAGATACACTTTCGGCGGAGGTTGACAAAACCTCCACACTTATCTCCCACGTGAAGCATTAAAAATGGAGATACACTTTCGGCGGAGGTTGACAAAACCTCCACACTTATCTCCCACGTGTACTTATGGCATAGGGTAGTCATATGGTTTGTCAAAAAGAAAACTTGAAATTAAAACAAACAAAATCAACAAACAACAACAACACAAAAACAACATTGATAATCAGATCAATCGAAACAAGAAAAAAATTTGACAATAACAACACACATTAAAATATACAAGTAGTTGTGATTGTGGCTCACATCTTCCTCTGGTTTTACGTCCAGTAACGGCTGAAACGCCTTATATGAGTCGGGGATTTGCTTCCCATCCAGTTTTCTTCTAAACTGGCAAACAGGGTCGTTTTTAGTCAGATTCCCTAGACTATAACACTGAAATTCATCACGAAATTGTGTCCATAGATTAAGCAATTCACGCTGAACAAGTCCATAAGAATGTGACTCAAGAGTTAATAAAACATTATCCAGCGACTCATTTACTCAGACCATTCGTAATAAATGACAGTTTATCTTCTCTATTTCTGGACACAAAACCTAATGAATGACAAGTCTAGTTACAATTCCATCTAGCACATTTATAGCATACTTGTAACCTCTTCGCTCTTCGCCTCTTGGCGTAGTAGCTCTTTCCTAGACCAAGCATGTGTTTTGCGAGATTAATGTCAGGCTCACCTAACAATCTCACCTTGGCTTCAATAAGCCATCGGATATCCGCAGGCACATTTAAGAGCATCAATGCCCAAAGTCTAGTCATCCGTACTTTATAAATTTTAAACACAACATTTTGAGGAAATGAAGGGAAATATTTACGAAGGTTCGACAGAAAGATATCAGCATCCATTGAAGAGGAAAAAAGGAGAGATATTACCGCGATTGAGTTTGTTCTTCTCCCAGATATGCACGTTTCAAACCTTCGAACAATGGCTTCAACTCCCGTTTGAATGTTTCCTTAAGCTGTTGCACAATTGAACTCGAAGCACGGAATAATCAAATTAAACACAAGAAAAGAAACGAAAAGAAAAGAAAATAGAGACACATAAAAGAAATAAAAACACAAGAGCAAACGAAAGTCAAAAACAAACAACAAAGCAAATGAGACAGATGGCAAAGAGAGATAAAGCCTGATCAATTATAATAGCCCATGAGAGGAATCTCCTTGAAACACAAAAAGTGATCGTTACTACCTTCTTTTCTTTGTCTCTTTTTTATTTATGTTTCAAAAACATTGGGTTGCCTCCCAATAAGCGCTTGGTTTAACGTCCTCAGCCTGACGTTACTTGCCATCACCCATCAAGATAAGCTGGCTCGTAGAGAGGTACCTCCTCGATGTCCTGCATCACTGAATTCTCATAGTAAGGCTTCAACCTGTGCCCATTCACCTTGAATACTTTGTCCGTTTTTAAGCTCTTGATTTCCACTGCACCATGAGGAAAGACATCAGTAATAACGAAAGGTCCAACCCATCGAGATCGTAATTTACTGGAAATAACTTGAGGCGAGAATGAAATAAAAGAACTTTCTGTCCCACTTCAAAATTCTTCCTGGAGATCATTTTATCATGAAATGCCTTAGTTCTCTCCTTGTAAATTCTGGAATTCTCATAGGCATCATTTCTAAGTTCTTCCAATTCTTGCAATTGAAGCTTCCTTTGTTCACCAGCAGCATCCATCTCCATGTTACAAATCTTTACTGCCCACCATGCTTTGTGTTCGAGCTCTACCGGATGGTGACATGGCTTACCATAGACTAACCAGTATGGAGACATACCAATAGGTGTCTTGTAAGTAGTCCGGTATGCCCAAAGTGCATCATTAAGTCATAGGCTCCAATCTTTTCTGTTCGGATTCACTGTCTTCTCGAGAATGGACTTGACTTCTCGATTTGAAACTTCAACTTGACCACTAGTTTGTGGATGATATGCAGTAGACAACTTGTGAGTGATGTTGTATTTCTTGAGCAAGGCTTCAAATGATCGGTTGCAGAAGTGTGTCCCTCTCTCGCTAATCATGGCTCTTGGTGTTCCAAATATCGCAAAAATGTTAGATTTCACAAAATCTACAACAACTTTAGAATCATTAGTTCTCGTAGCTTTTGCTTCCACCCATTTAGAAACATAATCCACAGCAAGTATAATGTAAACATTACCAAAAGATGAAGGAAAAGGACCCATGAAATCAATACCCCACACATCAAAAATCTCAACAACAAGTATAGGGATTTGTGGCATTTGATTTTTGCACTTAAATTACCTATCCTTTGACAACGGTCACAAGCTTTGCAAAATAGATATGCATCTTTGAACAATGATGGCCAGTAGAATCCACAATCAAGAACTTTCAGGGCTGTTCTTTTTGGTCCGAAGTGACCGCCACATGCATAAGAATGACAGAAGGTCAAAATTGAATTAAATTCAGATTCAAAAACACACCTTCTTATCACTTGATCAGAACAATGCTTCCATAAGTATGGATCATCCCATATGTAATATTTGGCAATGTTTTTGATCTTGTCTCTTTGAGCTCGAGTCAAGTCATGTGGTAGCTTCTTGGTAACTAAGTAATTAACAATATCTGCATACCAAGGGGCTGCTACATGTAGAGACAGCAATTGTTCATCCGGAAAACTTTCTTGTAATGGCAGTACATCCTCGTCATGGACAATGCGACTGAGATGGTCAGCAACTAAGTTTTCACTTCCCTTCTTATCTTTGATCTCCAAGTCAAATTCCTGTAAAAGGAGTATCCACCTGATAAGCCTTGGTTTTGCATCTTTCTTTGTGAGCAAGTACCTCAAAGCTGCATGATCAGAATAAACGGTTACTTTAGTACCAATCAAATAAGATCGAAACTTTTCTAAAGCAAAAATAACCGCTAGCAGCTCTTTCTCAGTGGTAGAATAATTAAGTTGAGCATCATTTAAAGTCCGAGATACGTAATAAATGGCATGTGGAATTTTGCCAATTCGTTGACCCAAAACGGCACCCACAGCATAGTCACTCGCATCGCACATGATCTCGAATGGATGATTCCAATTTGGAGATTGGATTATTGGAGCGAAGTCAAGAGTTCCTTCAGTTTCTCAAATACCTCTTTGCATTTCTCATCAAATTTAAAGGCCACATCATTCTGCAATAATCTGCATAGAGGCAATGCTATCTTCGAGAAATCTTTGATGAATCGACGATAGAAACCTGCATGACCGAGAAACGAACGAATATCCCGCACACTTGTGGGAAGGGGTAAGGAACATATAAGATCTATCTTGGATTTATCAACTTCTATACCCTTAGCAGAAATAACATGTCCCAAAACTATACCCTGATCTACCATAAAATGACATTTTCCCAATTTAGAACAAGGTTAGTTTCCATACATCTTTGAAGTATAAGTGTAAGGTTATCAAGGCATTTATCAAAAGAATCACCAAAAACACTAAAGTCATCCATAAATACCTCAATGATTTCTCAACATAATCAGAGAAAATACTTACCATACACCTTTGGAAAGTGGCAGGGGCATTGCAAAGACCGAACGGCATGCGTCGATACGCAAATGTACCAAATGGGCATGTAAATGTAGTTTTCTCTTGATCCTCAGGGGCAATGACAATCTGATTATATCCTGAATAGCCATCAAGAAAACAATAATGAGAATGACCTGCTAATCTCTCCAGCATTTGATCAATGAATGGCAAAGGAAAGTGATCCTTGCGAGTTGCAGAATTGAGCTTTCGATAATCAATACAAACTCGCCACCCAGTTTGGATACGAGTGGAAACTAGCTCATTATTGTCATTCTTAACCACCGTAACACCAGATTTCTTCGGAACAACTTGGACTGGACTCACCCACTTGCTGTCCGAAATTGGATAAATCACACCCACATCTAACAATTTCAGGATTTCTTTCTTGACAACTTCCATCATTGGAGGATTCAACCTCCGCTGTGCTTCTCGAGTGGGCTTGGATCCTTCTTCTAATAAGATACGGTGCATGCATATGGCTGGGCTAATACCTTTGATGTCAGCGATTGTCCACCCAATGGCTGTTTTGTGATCTCGAAGCACTCGGATGAGTTTCTCTTCTTGTAATGGTGTAAGGCCCTTGGCTATTATGACTGGCAAAGTATCCTTCTCACCTAAGAATACATACTTCAAATGTTCTGGAAGAGGCTTAAGCTCCAAGGTAGGGGCTTTTATCACAGAAGGAAGAATTTTCTCATTAGATAAAGGCAATTTAATGTACGAAACATCATACCTATTTGTGGTGATAGTTATAGTCTCATCCAAGCTTGCCATAACTTCCTCCACTTCTTTAGACACATGTATCAACTTTTCTAGTTCTTTGAAACTTTCTGTCCTTATGTGTTCACTAATGGCTACTTCCAATTCATCTTTGCGAGTTAACTCAAAAAATTGTTGTGCCAAAGAATCAATGACATCAACTGCAAAGACAAAATGTAAGTCAGTAGGGTATCTCATTGCCTCAAAAATATTGAAGCGAATCACCTCGCCATCAAATTCCATGGTGAGAGTGCCATCATGAACATCAATCTTGGTTCGGAGCAGTTTTCAAGAATGGCCTCCCTAAAAGAATTGGTGTTGGATTGGGAGACGTCTCATCCTCCATTTCCAGAACATAAAAGTCTGCTGGAAAAACCAATTGATTCACCTGCACAAGCACGTCTTCCACAACTCCCTTAGGATATGCATTAGAACGATCAACAAGTTGAATTACAATACCAGTTTCCGCAAGGGGTCCAAGATTCAAAGAAGCATAAATAGAATATGGCATGACATTAATAGATGCTCTTAAATCTAACATAGCTCTTTCAAACTTGGTATTACCAATGGTGCATGGAATGGTGAACGTACCTGGATCTTTGCATTTCGGAGGAATTTTTCTTTGCAATACAGCTGAAATATTTTCCCCCACACTTACCTTCTCATTTCCTTTCAACTTCCTCTTGTTGGTGCATAACTCTTTGAGAAATTTTGCATAACGAGGCACTTGCTTGATAGCATCCAGAAGTGGTATGTTTACCTCGATCTTGCGAAAAGTTTCCAGGATTTCTTGTTCTTGTTCCTCCTTCCTTGATTTTGCAAATCTGCTGGGAAAAGGTGGAGGGGTAACATATGAATGAATGGAAGTTTTAGGATTTACCTTAGAAGTGGATGTTTTGTTCATGGTAGAAGTGGTATCATCCCCTTCATCAATTTGTGATTTCTTTGGTGGAATCTCTAATTGCTTTCCACTTCTCAAAGTTACAGCACTAGCATTCTCTCTTGGATTGATCACTGGCTGAGATGGTAATTTTCCTGAGCTTTGACTCTCAAATTTGCTCATGTTAGTGGCCAATTGTCCTATTTGACTTTCCAGGTTTTGGATACTTGCCCTAGTTTCCTGCTGAAATTGCATTGTGTTAGTGGCAAGTGCTTTAACAATATCCTGGAGAGACATACCTGAATTTTGTGGAGCTGGTTGTGGTGCTGGTTGTGGTTGTGCTTGAAATGGTTGCTGCACCCTTGGTTGATTGAAACCTGGTGGTCGATTTGGTATGGCATTTGGGACAATTGGTTGACGATTCGCATATCTTAAATTAGGGTGATCTCTCCATCCAGCATTGTAAGTATTGGAGAAAGGGTCATACCTTTGCCTTGGTTGTCCTGGAAATCCACCCATGGCATTGGCTTGTTCTGTATCTCCTTCTTGCAAAGTTGGACACATGTCGGTTGGATGGTCCATGGCAGAACATACTCCACATGCATAAGATTGCTGCATATGTCCTGCAACCATTTTTTTTTACAAGAGAGGTAAGTTCAGAAAGTTGTTGTTCAATGTTCTTAGTGCTTACCTTATTTACACTCCAATGTAATTGTGGCTCAAATCGGCTACTGAATGGTTAGAAGTTTACTGCCATGTTGCCTAAACACAAACAATCAAAAAAGAAAAACAAAAAAAAAATACGAATCAACAATGAAAACAAAATAACAAATCGATTAGAAAATCAATCCCCGGCAACGGCGCCAAAAATTTGATGCGTTCGAAACTAGCAAGTATACTAGTCGCACAAGTAATAAAGTGATAAGTAGATATCGTTCCCACGAGGATTGATTCTAATTGAATTTGTTATTTTCCAGCAATAATAAACTAAACAGGGGGGGTTTTGTTGATTGATTAACTAAACTTAATACAAAAGCAAATGAAGAATAACATAAAGCAAAGTTAAATGGAGTGAAAAATCAATGAGAGACACTTGGTTAAGAGTTCATTCTCTGCCACAAGATATGAATTTGTAAATTAACATAGAATTGTAATCCAATTACAGCATTGAAGTTATCAACCGTAGATAGCAACAAGCTCTATTATCCCAATCTTTCCTTACTTTGTTGTTAAATAAGATAAGCTCTTTATTTAATCTCTATCCATTAAACATCCTAGAACAAGCTCTTTGAGTTTAATTCAATGGGAGCATTACGATGAGAAAGATAGGTTGATCTAAGCAATAATCACACAAGTTCAGATTATTTAACCTAGGTTGTATTTTCCAATTGTAATTTCTGATAACAATTTTGCTACTAATGATTGGAAATTCATGACAATTACGGATCAAGATTTCTAATCTAGCAATAGACAACAACAGATTATATTCAGTTGGCCATTCCAAATACAATCAGTAAGCAATCATAAGCATTAGATATGGGAAAATACAAGCAACTTCAATTAGAGAATTGGATAACAATTTCTTACACAATCAACTCACAAAATCCATATCAAGGGCTTTGAAATCACCCTCAACCAATTCAGATTTAGTTACACATATTCAATCAGAATAACAAATACAATACAGAGAAATTCCAGAATTGAAAAGGAAAGAAAGAACTTAGCAAATTCTTTGAAAATCTTCTTTGTAGATGAATCTTCTTGGAATTGTAGTTCCTCCTCTTTCAAAATCTTCTTTCTCCTTCAAGAACTCCAAGGGATGAGAGAAATCCAGAAATGCAGCCTCCTCCCACGTTTTTCCCCCTTCAAGTTATGAAAATAAAACCTTAAAATGTGTTTAAATACTCTGCTACAGTAACATGCTACAGTGTCCCGTATTATACATGCTACAGTGATGTGTGGAATTACATTTCTACACTTCTCACACTGTTTTGATTACAACTTTCGGTACACTGAATGGATTCATAAACCGTAAATTTCTCCAAAAAGTAGACTTCGAGAGCTTTTCAACGGTATATGATATGTCATCGGGTTCATTGTATATCAATACAATTAAATCCGAGAAGATGGTTGACTAGCAGAGGTGAAAATGAAGGGTTTTACTCCATTTTTGTGCAAGTTGCTCCAAAACTCCTACAAACTGTTAGCCCTAAGGCTACATGATAATTTTGATGATAACAATACACATTGATTAATTGAGATTTACTAACATGTTTATTTATGTGCAAGAGTAAGATCATTGAAATAATTTTAAAATCAAGAAGAGGCTTATTAAAATGAAGTGTTGAAGCTAAGGAGAAGACTACATGTTAAAGGCACCAAAGTTTAAGAACAAGGATTGACTCAAGGAATGTGACACATGAGTAATGTTCAATCAATTGGTCATATATATCTCTACAAATATCCAAATGACGTGATTCTTGAGCCTTTGGAAAGCTTACTCAATTTATAACATTTCATATGTTTTAATGAAATTCAAATTTCAAGTGCAAGGTTGTCCAAATCATCATGCAAGTTGAAAGACAAATGGAAGCAGCTGACATGAGCACCGAATACTCCTTTGGACATATCTTGAGCTAGAAAAATCAAAATGACTTGATTCTTATGGCATTGGAAAGATGACTTAATGAAGAACATTTCATATGTTTTGAAAAAATTCAAATTTCAAACAGAAGGCCGACATAATTGACATGCAATTCGGTGGACTGACACAAAGAAGAAAAATCAACTCACATGAGCACCGAATGATTTTCAAATTTCAAACGGAACATTGACAAAAATGGAAGACAAGATTACGATTTTTATGGTGGGCAGAAAATTTGGAGTTGGTGTCTTCACTTGATGAAGTTCATCTCATTTGCCTATAAAAGGAGCCATTCTCCCATGCATTCAAGGGGTGCAAGAGAAGCATTTTATCAAGCAAAAAGCAAGAGAAATATCAAGTCTAGAGAGCTTTTATATTATTTATCTACTCTTTGAAGAGAGTTATACTTTTGTTGTAAAAAATTATCTTTGTTCTTGTATTGTGGTGAGAGTGAGATATTATTGTAAAGGATAATAGTTATCCTTGAGAGAACTCTTGTTGTGTGTTATCAAGAGTTGAAGGAAGTTTTCTTGGTGAGGTTGTTCATCAAGAAGAACTCTGGGTGTGGTGTTATCAAGAGTTGAAGGAAGTTGCCTTGGTGAGGTTGTTCATCAAGAAGAACTCTTGGTGTGGTGTTATCAAGAGTTGAAGAAAGTTGCCTTGGTGAGGTTGTTCATCAAGAAGAACTCTTGGTGTGGTGTTATCAAGAGTTGGAAGATAAAGTCTTGGTGAGGTTGTTCATCAAGCAAGTTGTAAAGATTTCTACAACTTAGTGGAAAGCTTAGCTCGTGGAGCTAGGAGCCCGTGGACGTAGGCAAGGTTTGCCGAACCACGTAAATTGAGTTTGCACTCTCTCTATCCCTATATCTTTACATTTACTTGCGCTTGTGATTGTTCTTTATTGCCATTCTCTTGATTGCATTCTATTTTCATCTTCTTCACCTTTATTCTCAAAGAAAGAGTTAAAATAATTTTGATCTTTCAAGAAAAGTTTACAAATCCGTTTTTATAAATAAAAACCCAATTCACCCCCCCTCTTGGGTTGCCATACCTGGGTCAACACAAGCATCAAAACCACACAAAAAGATAAAAATACCAAGTAATATAGTAAAGAAATATGGACGAATTGATATGAAAATGATATATAAATAGACATTTATCACATTGAAATAGACTGACTCGGCCTATGGAAGCATGCTTAAGTTTATGACATTTGGTAATGTCCCATAAAATTTGATTTCTAGATCTTCATGTTCACCCAATACTGCTATTCCACAGTTTTGAATTGTTAATCTTTGATCTCTCTTCAATAACATAATGCGCTCCATTAACATCACATTCTAAAAAATATTTATCCTAAAGTCAACCACAATTGCCAACATGTACGAAAGATCATTCTTTGTTGTCAGCCCCTTACTTCCTTCATCTATATATTAATAAATAAAATCAGTATACGTTTTATTTTTTATACAAAACAATTCATATTAGTAAGTGATGCTACATTACTTACATGTTTGTCAAACCACTATGGAAAGCTCTTTGTTGTTCTATGTTTAAATTTGCTATACCTTGCCTTTGCAACAAATTAATATGCTTACTACATAAGAGTTTTGATACATGTTAGGACAATTATGTGTAATTTACATAATAAAATGAAATACATATTGTAAATATTTTATAAGATGACTTATTTTAAGTATGGTTGCACCTTTTCGCAATTGTTCAAGACATACCAATGGAGTTTGTTAATCTCTTATAGAGATAACATTTTCATTTTGTCTCTCCAAGGGGTACAACATTTTGGGAGAAAACCGATATTCCTCGATCACATCGTCCACGATCATTGATTCACTCAATACAAGTGAACTTTTTTCAATTTGATTTAAATACATAGAACAAAAATTGTTACACTCATTACGATTGTAACCTTTCACAATTGGTCCCTCAGGATAAGCTTTATTCCTAACATAAGCTTTATATTTGCCCAAAAGCCTGTTTTATAAAGATTAATTAACAAATTACATTATTATACTGTTACGAGGAAATAAGATGATTTATATTGCTCAACAAGATAAAAAAATTACCTCTCAATTGGATATATCCACTTAAATCAAACTGTATCCACATATTTTGCCTCTTGTAGCAAATGTATTGCCAAATGGACCATGCTAGTGGAAAGATTCGTTCAAATTTGCAAAGTACAAGTATAATTCCTTTCTCTAGATCTTCAAATTTCAACAAATTTATTGTTTTTGCACATAATTGTTGAAAAAAGTTACACAATTCTGCAACTACTGAGCAGATGTCCTTCTGTAAATATGAACGTATTCATATTGGGAGAAGTCTTTCTAATAGTGTATAACAATCATGACTTTTTGGGCCTAATTAATTTACCTTCTTTGACATCCAAAAACTTTGCAATGTTTGAGGCATATCCATCAAGAAACTTGATTAATGATAGAAACTTACAAAATTCTTTTCTTTCAATTGAAGTTAATGTGTAACATGCATGGAGCTTCAAAATTTGATTACCTTGATATCATAATGTAACTCTATTCTAAAACACATATCTTTTAGGTCAAGTCTTGCCTTGTTAGTATCTTTAGTCTTACCATCAATATTCAATGAAGTCCCAATAAGACTATCACATATATTCTTCTCAATATGCATGACATCCAAATTATGACAAATCTTTACTTTGCCCAATACTCCAACTTAAAAAATATGTTTTTCTTAGTCCAATTTAATCCTTCAACTCTTCATTCTCTTTTTTTATTTATATTTTTTAGGATTCTTCCCTGGCTTTAACTTATTAAACTCTTCAAACTGTTTCAAAATGTCATATCCTGAATATAAGTGTGGTGCCTCCTGCTGTTCTTTTTCACCATTGTATAATAGACTATTCCTCCATGGATGATCATGGGGCAAAAATCGACAATGTCCTATGTAACATATTTTACTTCATATTGATTGAGAGAAAGTTTCTTTGTAACAAATAGGACAAGCCATGTAACCTTTTGTACTCCATCCAAAAGGATTCCATAGGCAGGAAAATCATTGATTATCCATAAAATTGTTGCATGTATCTCGAAATAAACTTTTTTATATGCGTCATAAGTATCTACACCAAATGCCCATACATCTTTCAACTCCTTAATTAATGGTCTCAAGTACATATCATGTCCTTGCCAGGTGCACGTGGATGTGGTATTAACAATGACATAAACAAAATGGCTCTTTCATACATTTCTATATATAGAGGTAAACTGTAGGGTATAAGTACAATAGGCCATATACTATATGAGTTATGCATATTATCGAAAGGAATAAATCCATCGGTTGCAGGACCTAACCTCATATTGTGTGGATCTTGCGCAAGCCACAGATATAAGTTTTCAAAATCTTTTTATGCGTCACTATCAGTTGGATGCCTCAAAACACCTTCCTCAGCCACTTGCTTCTCTTGGTGCTATCTCATGTCATTAGTTGTATATCATGACATAAATAGTCACTGCAATCGAGGCTTTAAGGGAAATATCGTAAAATTTTCATTGCCAACTACTTCCTTTTAACAGTATAGGCTTTGTATCATGGTTCATCTCACACTGTACACCTCTCATACAACTCATTTTCTTTTCAAAACAAGGCACAATCATATTTGCAAGTATGAATAACTTCATGCCTTAAGCCTAAGTCCTTTAACATCTTCTTTGCATTATACATTGACTTTGGTAGATTGTTATGATCAGGTAAAGTGTCCTTCAACAATTTAAGCAACATATCTAATGAATTATTACTCCAGATGTTAAGAACTTTTGCATGCATCAATTTCAATACAAAATTCAATGTTGACATCTCAGCCCGAGGAAACAAGTTATTTGGCTTCATTCAACAAATTGAAGCAACTATAAACCTCTTCATCCGCTTCATCAGAAGGGATTGTTATATTCTCTTTGTTGGATGGTTGTGAGTAAGATGTTTCCATAAATGACGGACTATATATGTCATGTATTAGTTCATAAATCTCATCATCCTAATGCTCAATATTCGCATCATTATCAACTCTCGATACTCTATTTATATAATTTATGCTAGTACTAGTCCCAAAGTCAAGATCTTCCCTATGATATATCCATCTTTGGTAATTTGGTGATATCATTGGTTTGCATAAGTGGGTTTTAACAACATCCAAGGATTTCCAAAAGAAATTTTGACAATGTCGACAAGGATAATAACTTCCCCATTCTCGTTCAAATAATTTTTTGCAACAACCATAAATGACTTTACACCATCCACATTGACGCATTCGAAAATAGGATTGCCTCCCAAGTATAGGAGTGTCGAAGTAATAAACCCGGTGAGTCCGGGGTCAATCCACGAGGAAGGAAATTTAAGCGCTACAAACTATAAAGTAAGCAATATGATGTGGATGATTTAAAGAGATGACAAGATAATATTAACAAATATAAATAAGGAACAAGTTCATAAACAATAAATTAGAATCACACAAGAAAAATCAACACAATAATAATGAAGGCTAAGGTTAGGGGATCTGCCCTTGATATTTCAAATAAGGATAATTAACCCATTTTAGTTATATGAATTATATTTGTTTCATTACCAATATTTATACCACTTCTTGTAAATGGGTTCAAGCATCCAATGTGCCAATCACCATATGTCTACAACAAATCAAGGTTCCTAACTAGACTTGTGTCGGTAAGGAAGAACCATACGACGTCTAGGAAGGATCCAAGCATTTGATGGGCCAATGATTGTCTACAATGGATCAAGACCTCCACCTTACGAGCGGTGTGAAGATTGATTGAGAAATTAAATATAAATCATATTGAATAAACAATATAAGATTAAGATTATTAAGCACATATTAAGGGTTAGAGAATCCTTATTCTCATATCAAGGGTTTCACCCTTTCACCTTAGCAAAAGAGAAATTAGAAGAACATTATAATAGAAAGAAAATAAAATGCAAGAAAAAGGAAATTCATTAATAACATAAACACACAAAACACAATACAAGATCCTAGCCAAAGCCAAAATGTTCCAGCCAAGGCCAAGATGCCCTAATGGGTCACAAGGCACCTCTATTTATAGATACATCCAGGGGCAAACTTGTCAAATTACAAGGGCATAATTGTCAAATATTAGTTGTAAATATCTTTGACAATTGGGATCATTAGGCACCGACTTTGACCATCAATTTTGACATTGAAATGTAATTTTAATCACATGTCTTCATGAAAGTTGTAGATATTTCTCTTAGCTTTCTAGAAAATATTGATTTTCACAATTTGGATACATATTTTGAGAGATATGGTCCAAATACTGAGGCCTGGTCAGACTGGGCCGAGACTGTAGATGGGTTCACTTCAAGCTCAATTTTGGTCCACTAAGAGCCCGAATTTGATGATTCTTGTGAAATGCAATCTTGTAGACAATTGAATCAGCTTTCCAAAACATTAAGAATTGCACTATTCTGATATATAAATAGAGAGTTATGCCCATTTTACCGAACCTATAACAAAACCAAAACTAAGAGGAAGTTAATTCCAAAGATGCAAAGACTACAAATATGCTTAAGTTGAGGAATTTAATGGCACTATTAATGCGATATGATGAACTAAGCTCTTATTAAACATACATAGTTAAGTGTTCATCACATCCCCCAACTAGCTTATTGCTAGTTCCTAGCAATTAAAGCGTTATTATTTAGAAGTGATTTATAGAATTTTACATCCAAGGTGGTCATTATTGCACTCTCTTTGATTTTATCCAAATAAACAAACTCTGAACCAATTATTATTATTATTATTTTTTTTATGACTCATGTACCATTCGGTCAAGATATCTATAAACCTTTTTTTTGTGCTCAGTCAACACATAACTATGGGGCTTATTAGAAAGAAGCCATATCGGTTCTAATATTTGTTAAGGCTAACAACCTTAGGTAAGGGGCATTTATTTATTTATATATATATATTTTTTTTCTCTTTTTTTTCTTTTTTTTTTTGAAGGAATGCATCTTTAACCCATGTAGCGAGCCTTAGGCTAATGACTCCCAGGCCAGTTGGCCTTAGGGCATTAGGTGTTAAGACACCCCTTCGAGCTTAATGACTCGGGTTGCCGATGCTTTATTTTTGCTTAGAAACTTGTGGATAGTGCAATGTTCAATCCCATTAAGCTTTCTCCTTAATCCATGTAGCAAGCTTTGGGCCAATAGCTCCAAACCAGTTGGTCTTAGGGTATTAGGTGTTGAGGCACCCCTCGGGCTTAATTGCTCGAATTAAGGAGGCTACGAGACCAAACTTATCCACAATTGCTATCTTCTTCTTTTTTTTCACTTTTTTTCTTTTTTTTAAATTTCCCCTTCCTTTGTGTTGTTATCCTAAACAAAACAAAAGAACTCAACATTACAACATTTCATTTTGCCACCCACAATCATGCATCAAGGCATGTGTGTGTGTGTGAAGAAAGGTTCATGAATACTTGCTTAATGAGTACATAAGCACATAATTTTTTAAATGATAAGGTTGTGAGAGTTCATAGATTTGAATAATTCAAAGTGAAATGAATAAGACCTCCTTGTTATAAAATTTAAAAATCAAGACTAAATAATATCAAGTTAGCTAAAATGAGTTCACAAGATCAAAATAAAATAAAAAATTGGTTAGAATGGATTTCAAGAGTTCAAACTGGCCCTCCCTACTCTGCCATTCCTGACCCAGAATGCGTCTCAAGAGGATTTGAACTCGTTACACCGCACTTTGAATCTAATTACTAACTCGCTTTTTTTTTTTTTTGCAAGAAAAAAGAAAATTCAAGTTTCAAGACACATTTATGTCTACTATCCTTCCCCCCCAACCAAATAAAACATTGTCCTCAATGTTTAAATGTAGAGAGATAAAGTATAGGAGACATTACCTAAAGCTTCTGTTATTCAAAAGAGATAACCTGAAAGACTAATAAAATAAAATGCTACAAATAAAATAAAAGACAAGAAATTTAAAATTGATGGCACACATGCATGTGTATAGGTAGTTGTGATTGTGGCTCACATCTTCCTCTGGTTTTACGTCCAGAAACGGCTTAAACACCTTCTATGAGTTGGGGATATGCTTCCCATCCAGTTTTCTTATAAACTGGCAAACAGGGTCGTTTTGAGTCAAATTCCCAAGACTATGAAGAAAATGAGAGAGAAGAAAAGAAAATAGATGCAAGGCGAGCAACAGTTTTTAAGGAACTAAAAAAACGACTTTAAAAGTCATAGAGTACCGTATCTGCCACTTGACCGAGAAACAAAATGCAAACACACAAATAAAATAAAAGCACATAAAATAAAATAAGAACAAACTAGAAATGATAGCAAAAATCAAGAATAAAAATGAAAATATGGCACAAATGGATAAAATTTGTTTAGTCGTGAAAAAAGGCCAAAAGAAGAATCTCTTCGAAAGTAATTTACCACGGTCAAAAATATGCCAGTGAGGTGGTAACTCTCTTTTTCCTTTATTTGTGAGAATGGAAAAGATTACCACTGATTGAGTTTGTTTGTCCTTGAGGCATGCATTCTTGAGTGTAGATGTTTCTTCCTGCCTTTTTTCAAAGCATGGCTCCCAACTTTTAATCTGCTTCACCTGTACAAAATCAAGCAATGAGAATTCTTTAGAAGTAATAGGCTCTAGTTGCATATTTGCTTCAAATGAACTAGTTAACCCAATTTCTGAAGGACTTGAAAAATTCTCATTTTGGATCTAGTCTTCCACGTTAATCTTATTAGCTTCCTCACATTCATCATGCTTGAAAAATTCATTATTGTCAAAATTTTGGTTGTGTTCCTTTGCATGATGACATGAGGGCATAAATGAGGATTCGATCTCTTCCTTGTTAGGTGTAGGTTTATTAACTTTTTCCTTACCTTTTAAGATTGATTCATCATCTTTCTCATAGGAGTTAAGAATATGTTCAACCTTACCATCGTGAAGAGTACTTACCGAAATCTTCATCTAGAGGTTGGCCACTTGGATTACTCGCATGTCGATTGATGGAGTTTGGCTCTAGTTGAGATGGAAACTCACCTTTCTCATGAGTATTAAGTGCAAATGCAAGTATTTCAAGAGCATTATTCAAGTTTGCCATAGTTTGGGCAACATGACTATTAAAAACCTTTTGCTTTGCAATGAACGAATTTAATGTTTCTTCGAGATCCTCATAAGATGCATGATCATGGGATTTTTGAAAATTTTGATATGATTGAAAGGGAGGTTGATAAAATTGTGCATTATTATCATTCCTCCAATCAGAATTCAAGTGATTTTTCGATCCAAAATTATGTGAGTAAAGATTAGGATTTGACCTTTGAATGGTGTTGAAAACATTGGTTTGTTCATGGAGACTTTTCCTAAAGGTAGGCATAATTGGGCAATCATCCGTAGGATGATCACTAGAATTACAAGTGTGACAGTCAATTTCTTGCATAGACCACATTTCTAAATCCTCGACTTTTCTAGCTAGGGATGCAAATTTAGCATGAAGATCATGATTCTCCCTAAAGTTATAAATGCCTCTACTAGATGTTCTTGGCACCTCATAGGTGTCAACATTATTCCAATTTTGGGCATTTTTCGCTAGTAAGTCTAGGCAATCCATGGCTTCATCTGGGTATTTATCTTCAAATTGTCCATCATACAATAATTCTATCATTTGCCTAGCTTGATGTGTAAGACCTTCATAGAAAATTAAAACTAGTTCCCATTTTTCCAAACCATGATGAGGACAAGTATTAAGTAATGCTTTATACCTATCCCAACATTGGTAAAAGGTCTCTCCTTGTTTTTGAGTGAAATTGATGATTTAATTTTTGAGAGAATTTGTTCTATACGGAGGAAAGAATTCTTTAAGAAATTGCTGTTGCATTTCATCCCATGAGCTAATGGATCTTGACCTAAGATTTTGTAGCCATGTCTTAGCTTTATCTTTTAAAGAAAAAGGAAAAAGCTTTAATCTAAAGATGTTTATGCTACAATTTAGGTCATTATAGGTATTGCAAAACTCTTTAAATTCTCTCAAGTGCAAAAATGGGTTTTCAACATCTAGGCCATGAAACTGGGGTAAGAATTGAATGAAATCTGATTCATGGTCGAAATATTTTGCATCACGAGGGAAGATTATGCATGATTGTGCACAAGTTTTTCTAAGATTTATGGAGTCCATTAATATTCTTGGTTGGGTTTGAGCATGTTTTTCAAAGAAGATGAGTGGCACCTAACAATTCTACCAACTAATGCAAAACGAAAGAAAAGATGAACATATGCAAGAAAGAGAAAAGAAAAGAGAAGAAAAGATGAACACACAACGAAGAGAAAAAAAAATTAAGATCTAAAATGAGAAAAGAGAATACTTACAATTTTGCACGCCAATTTTTACCTTCCCCGGCAACGGCCCCAAAAACTTGACGCATTCGAAATAGGATTGTCTCCCAAGTATAGGAGTGTCGAAGTAATAAACACGGTGAGTCCGGGGTCGATCCACGAGGAAGGGAATTTAAGCGCTACAAACTATAAAGTAAGCAATATGATGTGGATGATTTAAAGAGATGACAAGATAATATTAACAAATATAAATAAGGAACAAGTTCATAAACAATAAATTAGAATCACACAAGAAAAATCAACACAATAATAATGAAGGTTAAGGTTAGGGGATCCGCCCTTGATATTTCAAATAAGGATAATTAACCCATTTTAGTTATATGAATTAGATTTGTTTCATTACCAATATTTATACCACTTCTTGTAAATGGGTTCAAGCATCCAATGTGTCAATCACCATATGTCTACAACAAATCAAGGTTCCTAACTAGACTTGTGTCGGTGAGGAAGAGCCATACGACGTCTAGGAAGGATCCAAGCATTTGATATGCCAATGATTGTCTACAATGGATCAAGACATCCACCTTACGAGCAGTGTCAAGATTGATTAAGAAATTAAATATAAATCATATTGAATAAACATTATAAGATTAAGATTATTAAGCATATATTAAGGGTTAGAGAATCCTTATTCTCATATCAAGGGTTTCACCCTTTCACCTTAGCAAAAGAGAAATTAGAAGAACATTATAATAGAAAGAAAATAAAATGCAAGAAAAAGGAAATTCATTAATAACATAAACACACAAAACACAATACAAGATCCTAGCCAAAGCCAAAATGTTCCAGCCAAGGCCAAGATTCCCTAATGGGTCACAAGGCACCTCTATTTATAGATACATCCAGGGAAAAACTTGTCAAATTACAAGGGCATAATTGTCAAATATTAGTTGTAAATATCTTTGACAATTGGGATCATTAGGCACCTACTTTGACCATCAATTTTGACATTGAAATGTTGAGAATGTTAATCATATGTCTTCATGAAAGTTGTAGATATTTCTCTCAGCTTTCTAGAACATATTGATTTGCACAATTTGGATACGTATTTTGAGAGATACGGTCCAAATACTGAGGCCTGGTCAGACTGGGCCGAGACTGTAGATGGGTTCACTTCAATCCCAATTTTAGTCAACTAAGGGCCTGAATTTGATGATTCTTGTGAAATGCAATCTTGTAGACAATTGAATCAGCTTTCCAAAACATTAGGAATTGCACTATTCTGATATATAAATAGAGAGTTATGCCCATTTTACCGAACCTATAATAAAACCAAAACTAAGAGAAAGTTAATTCCAAAGATGCAAAGACTACAAATATGCTTAAGTTGAGGAATTTAATGACACTATTAATGTGATATGATGAACTAAGCTCTTATTAAACATACATATTTAAGTGTTCATCACACATATTCTTTGCAAAGTCTATCTGGAAGTCGGGTCAAAGATCTATCCATTATCACCCCTGATAAGAATATAGTTTTTGTTATTCTAACAGATTGTAAACTTATACTTAACTAATAGTTCATACATGTCTATAGAGAATATAAAAGGATATGAATCTATGCTTAAGACTAGTGCAACACATGCGTGTATCTAAAGACTATAAGAACTCATTAAGACATTTATAACTAGTATCCAATACATTTCTATATATAGAATAATCAATAAGCAAGGTTGATAGAAAAATTTAATACATGTTAACGTATAACAAAACAAATACATACCTTAAAAAAATACAATGCTTTTGTTGACACTTAGCAGTCAATATAAGATTTGTAAAACCTTCTTCATGGCTAGCTTATGTTCTAAAGTTGCACAAAAAATAATTTAAAAATCATCTCAAAACATATAGTTAATCATAATTGAGGCACTATTAAGCAGGCTGAAATTTACATTTTAATTGGTATGTATGCAAGTCTCTCTCACTTTTTTACCAGGCAGTGTGTCAGATCACATACTTTCAATCTAGGAAAATTAACATTATTATTCTAACACTTAATTAATCCAATTTGGAACCCAATATATTCACATAGAAAATTAAAACAAAATAAAAAATATTAAAGAATGGGTGTGTATGTGATAGAAAATATAATCATGATGCATGAGGGTAACAATAAAAAGTAAAGTTGAAAGTAGTAACCACAAGCCCCAATTTTATTAGTATAAGAATATTTGAATTGAGTTCAAATCATAAAAGATCAATATCTAAAAAAAGAAAAAAGAAAAAGCAAGTCATGTAATGTTTTTATGTTATATATAAGTCAAATGTTGGGCATTGAATTCAATATTTTATATCAAAATTTGATTTATATGGTTTCTGGTAAGTTAGATTTATTGGATTTCTCTTATCATTTAATAATATTTAATGATTTATATAAATGGTCAAAAAAAAGTCAAGTTGTAGCTGATTGCGAATAAGATGTAGAACAGCATTAATCTAAGAGTTTTGATTAAGAAAATGCAGTTTTGATAAAGGACATACTACATTGTATATATGAGAGTGTTTTATGCTTTTGCAAATATGATATGATGTTGTATTAAAAATTCTTTTATAGAATGTATAAATCAAGCTCCACACCTTAAATACTGAGCATATGAACATGAAAAAACTAAGAATAATTGAATCAAAACCTTGGAGATGAGTCCCTCCAAATATTCAATAGCCACTGGTAGCAGTTCTTTTTGTAGTGAGTCTACCCACAAATAACCAAAGCATATATACAATCAAGATCCTTATCAAGTGCCAATCGAAAGTCAACTACTCAGTGCAAAAGCTAGGGATGTTGTTTGATATTCTAATATAAATGAAACCAAAAAATCGAACAAGTTTAGTGTCTACACTAATTGAAAGGCGACATTGATGAGCCTTTTCTTGAACATTTTTCAACTAACTTAATTTCCTTTATCTATCCACTACAGAATTAGCTTATGATATGATAATTACATTTCTCCTTTTGGTTGGTGAATAGTAAGATCAAATCTCTAGCTACCAATATGTTCTTTCTAGATATATATATATATATATATATATATACATTCCCATCCATGTTTTACAATTGAACTGTATTTATCAATTAAGCATGAAGATCACTTCAATTCCAAACGATAAAACATTTTGTGTATAATTGCTTGCTATATATAGACAACTAAACAAAAAGTTTCCAATATCCTTATAGAAAGATCAAACAATAAAGATGTGAACAAGATTTGTCCCCACCCACTGCCTACATGTAAACAGTAATATATATATATTACTTTACACAAGATAGAAGTTGCAGTCCCACTTACACTTAAAAAGTAAAAAAATTAATATGTGTGCAAAATTTTGACATTGGGAGAACAAAATAAAGAGAATGTAGCTATTTACTAGATTACTTTATTGTATATATTAATGTATTGCATCTAAACTTTGGAGTGAAATCAAAGAATATAGGCCAAAAAGTCTTATAATAAAACAAATTAGAATACTTCTAAACTGTTGGACATAACCAATGTAATGAAGTTAACAAATATGGGCCAAAAAGTCTTATATTAGTATATTTTTGTTGCAATATGCAATTTAGAGTGAAAAAAAAAGTCCTATTATTTTATAAGCAAATGATACTCTATTTTTTTTTTACTTCCTAAAACAAAGGTTAGCTAAAGTAACCAGGATTCAGACTTTTGAATATTATATGTAACATTTTCGTTATTAGATTAAAATATATTTAACAATTAATCAACGAAGCTGGATATAGATAAAGCACCTGTACCTGTAGCCTTCCAAAGTAAAATGTTAAAAAGTGTAGTTACGAAGACAGAGAATTAACCCCTTCTTGAGATCCTCCTGTTCTACAAACATAAATGAATGATACACCCAATGGTTAAAAACGTTAAAAATATTAAAAAACATAAACAAACAAAAGATTAAAAACAAAATGCAACCAATAGTTACCAATAAAATTGGAAGTAGAGTCGTAAGCCAAGCACTACCTAAAAACTATGAGATGAAAACTGGAAGTCTGCTCTAACAAAACACTAGAAGTGACGTTTAACTAAACAATGTAAGATTTTAGAGCCAAAGTATGCTTAAGAGATTAAAGAAACCCTTTCAAACCATCTTTGAAATCTCTGTCAGCCACTATGAATATCTTGAATCAATCATGCAACTTCTTTAATGCAATGGAGATTTTAGTTTCACGATGTAGTGGTGAGAGTTCATGATTTAGGGTTTTGATATTGGAAAGATGAAAATTTTGGGGATTTTTAGTTTTTTGCCTTGTGAAATGTGGGTGCTTATTGTTTGGTTTATAGGTTTATAAGTTAAGTTAAAATTTGTTTTAATACTATTTAACTATATAAAAGTGATGATATGATATTAAACTTAATTTATAGTCATGATTACTTGGTATCAGACAATAGTATATTTAATTTACAATTTTAAATATTAAAATTTTAAAAAGTTGATTTTAATTATTTAATATTTAAATTTAATATCAACATTTAAGGTTTCGTTATTTAATATCTCAATTAAAGTTATTCCTTGTTTTAATACTATCTAATTATATAAAAATGGTCACATAATATTAAACTTGATTTATAGTGATGATTACTTGATATTAAACAATAGTCTATTTAATTTACAATTTAAATATTTAAATTAAAAACTAATTTTAATTAGTTAATATTTAAATTAATATCTAATAATTAAAGTTTTGTTATTTAATATTTCAATTAAAGTTATTCTTAATTAAAGTAAGCTTATAATTTATGTTATAAAGACTATGTAAAATTAATATTTACTTCTTATCTGAGTATCTATTCTACCATATTGATATGTTATATACTAAGTAATTTGAATATTGATGAAACATCCTAACATCTTCTTTTTATTAATGAAGAGTTATTCATTGATCATGGATAAAAACTATTAAATAGATCAATGTTAAATAGGTATTATACTATGGGAATAGCAATTGAGTTATTGCTCAATTGTATCATTTCATTCACTGTATAATCGTAGCCATGTGTTTGACACAAGCTAATTAATACGTATTCAATCAAATAATTAACGAAAAGAGATATCTTAGATTTATTAGAATAAAGTAGTTGGTTGGATCCTTCAATATATAATATTGTGAATTGGTTAATTAATTAAGGTTATATCTTAGTAACTTAATAATATTAACAACAACACAACTTTATAGTAAGTGCAATTAATCATGTTGTTGGATTAAAAAACATTGTCATTCGAAACATTTATATTATTTTTAAAAATTGTAAAAATATTTGTTATAATGTGCATAATTGTCAATATATTAATAAATATTAATACTTGTGACCACAACACATAGTAGTTATGTAGCGCTAAAAATACATGAGCACGATTTCATGAAATATTAATCAACCTTCATGATTTCAAGAATATTACCAAATAAGAACTTTCTTAGTAATTGATAGATAATTATAATTTAATTATAGCAAAGACAAATTATTTGTCCATATTATATTTATATTATCATATACGAAGCCTTGACCAATTTGCTTAGAAAACCAACTTCCTAACCTTTAACCGACAAAGTATATTTTCATTGAATATTATTTTCAGCTGCAAAATGACATTGGTCGCTGTATGTAGCATTCTATGACCATTCAATGTGGTAGCCAAATCTTTTAGGGGAAACGATTTCCCTACCCTTTCAACGACAAATATTTTGGTCACGGAATGCTATTTTCTACTACGATTCCATTTGGTCGATGTATGAACTAATCTATAACAATATAAATGTGGTAGCCAAATCTCTTGGGGGAAATCAATTTCTTTACCATTTCAACAACCAAAAGTTTGGTCATAGAATGAAATTTTTTGCTACAATTTGATGCGGTCATTGTATGTGCCATTCTGTGAACATTCGGTGTGGTAGCCACATCACTTGGGAAAACCGATTTCCTTAACCCTTTAAGTGATGAAAACGTTGGTCACGGAATGAAATTATCTGCTACCATTTCTTTTGGTCATTGTATGCTATATTTAGCTACCACTTCTCCGTTGGCTAAATATGATGGCTAAATATGATTTTGGGACCAAATCTCTTAACCTTTTCAACCACCACAATTGGTTGCGGAAAGCTTCTCTCAGCTACAAAATGTTCAATGGTCGCTGAAACATAATTTTGTGCCACTTGATTTTCCATGATTAATGTTGTTTTAGTCGCTGGATAAGGGTATGGTGACAAAATCTTGGTCGTTGAAAAAATTTTTATTTCTTCAGACTTGGTTACCACCTTTAGCTATGAACTTAGACTTTTGTCGCAAAATCAAACATTGTGCTACCAATTTCCATTTGTCATCGAAA
The DNA here is from genome assembly GCA_013180625.2 of Boswellia sacra. Classification (NCBI taxonomy): domain Eukaryota; kingdom Viridiplantae; phylum Streptophyta; class Magnoliopsida; order Sapindales; family Burseraceae; genus Boswellia; species Boswellia sacra. The sequence goes on along the minus strand of SNVD02008295.1, from coordinate 8,821 downwards.
ATTTGGTTGCTAAAGAGTAATTTCTTATAGTGATATTTGGCGGCTAAAAACCGTCAAGTATAGTCAAGTGCATATTTAGCGAAGCCATTGGTGGCGATCCTAAAACCACCAAATATGTATTTATTTGACAACTAAAAATCGTCAAATATTAACTTTTCTCTTATAGTGATTTAAGTTGACCGCCAAATATGAACTTTTTTCTTATAGTGATTTAAGTTGACCGCCAAATATGAACTTTTTTCTTATAGTGATTGAAGTTGTCTAATTGGGTTTTGCAGGAGAGTATGGGTGATGGATTTTTGGTTTTTATTATTTTTATTTTGGAATCTAGGTTTTTAATTTAATGTTTTTCAAATGGTGGGTTTCAAGGCTTATTGCAAATGGTTTTGAGTTGTTGGGTTCTTTTTGGAGAAGATAATAAGGATGTTAGGGTATTGATGAAGATTGAAAGAAGTAAAATAGGTTTTTTGCATATGGATTTTTTGTGAAGTGGGTGCTGGGTTTTGAAGGAAGCAACAAAGATGAGATGATAAATGAAGATGATGGATTGGATTTCATTTTTAGTGTTATTCCTTTTATTTTTTATTTTATTATTAAAGTAACATAAATTATCACGACTGTAGGGCAAATGAACCATTTGGAGGCTGAATGTCTCTTTTGAGGAAAAAAGATTTAATAGGAGGGCTGTTTGAAGCTAATTTCGAGAAGGTGAGGCTATTTATGTAATTATGCCTTATCTCAAGGTTGTGGGTAACATATCCCATTTAAAAAGGAGTATGAAGCATATTTTATGGAGTTCATACATCCTACCGTTAAAATAATTATAAAATCCAACCAAAAAGGTTTTCATTTGAAAAGTAGTCCAACCTTAGGATTTTAACTTTTAGGGTTCAAAATTAAACTACATTGTAAGTATGGGAAAATATATTGATTAACTAATATTCAAGGTTACGAACATTGATCAAATATAAATTCTTATACAATAATTTTGAGAAAGTACTAGAAAAAATATATCAATTAATCTAAATCAACAAAATAAAAATTAATAAATATATTAATTAAATAACATATATGAAAAACAATTGAAAGAAAATTAAAGTTTCAAATGAGAATTCTTGTTATCCTAAAGTATAATTTTTAAGAATTCATCATGATTTTTCTAATTTTCATGGAAACTTTTACATAGTTTATATATTGAAAAAAGTAAATCATGATAAGAAAGCGAAAAAAATACTAAAAAATTGGCTTTTCATATATATATATATATATATATATATATATATATATATATATAGATATATAGATATATAAACTCAAAAGTTTGACTTAAAATTGGAAGTCAATATCTAACAACTTGTTTCATTAAATCTAATGGCTATGATTTTGCATAGATGACATCTTAATTTAATTCAAATGTTATCTTTTAATTAAAAATATGATGTAGGAATAATAAAAAATTTGATGTGGCAATCAAAATGGGTTTTCTTCTTCTTTAGCATGTTTAACCCATAGGGCATCTCTGCAAACAGCCATAGAGTGCAGTGAGAGTTTCTTACTAGAGCAACATTTTTCTTCTTCTTTAACGTGTGAAAGTTGTAAGGCATCTCTGCGAACAACCCTTGAGTGCAGTGGGAGTTTCTTGTTGGAGCTACATTTTTTCCCTCTCTCTGATCATGACAACAAGCAATATAGATGGGGAAATAGGTATTCATTTCTTATCTTTTATTTAATTTTTTTAATTTATGCTACAATATTATCTGTCCTCTATTAAGGGGCATAGATTTTATTGTCTCTATTGTTAAATGAAACGAGTTTGTGTTGTCCTTTTAATTGCAAACACTACTATCTTTCCATGAGCTATATAAGTTTTGTAAACAAGAGAGCTTTTTTGTTTCCTTTTATCAGTTATTGTTTTGTTTCTGAACCTTAGTTTCATCTCTTATGACATATGACACGCTGCAGATGTTTTTTCTTTGCTTTGTTATTTTTTTAATTATTGCTATTGTGTTACTTTTTTAATTATTTTGTTTTCTTTATCAGTTACTTCTATTTTATTTTGTTTGATAATGTGACAATTCAATGGTTTGTTAGCTTATAAAAAAGGAACTTAAAATTTAACTAAAATTTATAATGTCTTTAATTGAACTATTAATAAATTTCTTTTCTTGTTTATATGAATCCAAAGATCATGTAACTTTAAATATAGGACATTATATTAGGACCTAACTATAGCAGCATAATTGGATGCATAGAGGCCAAAATCCTTATAAGATATTGTTTGCATGCATGTGTAGAATAATTGAACAACTTGTACTATCTTTTCTTCTTTAGTTAAAAATTATCCATACATACTTAAGCTTGTTGGACTAAAAGTAACTCTCAAACTGCACAATATATATATATTCATCTATTCTGTGGTATTATTTTTTGTCTTTAGTCAATCGAATTATGACTTTAGATGGATGAAATTGATGGTTGCAGACGTGGACCAATAAGTTCCAAAAACACACGTACACATGCATGCCCTCCCTCTCTTCTCTCTCTGCATCTTTGGTCTATTCTTTCCTCTGTTATTTTCCTTTTTAATTACTGCTACTGTGCAACAATAATGAAAGTTATTGGCTATTCTTTATTCAAGTTAAGAAAAAAAAAACCTTGAAATTTGATACTCTTTAACTTGATTAATATTGATACTATACTAGCCTATATATTCTTGTTTGTAGGCTTCGACATTTTTGAGCCGTTAGTTTGTTTCCACGCATTATGATTTTTATTTTTCATCATTTTGGTGTAAAAATTGAAAACATCTATTTAAATAACTATGTTACACTACAAGAAAACCAACCTTTTACGGCGGTCCAACAGCGGTTTTAGCCGCCGTATAAAGTGGCGCCATAAAAGGTATTTCGACTTTTTACCGCGATTTCAGCCCGCCGTAAAATCTTGTTAACCACGGTCTACTTACCCGTCGTAAATGGTCGTGGTGTGGTCTAATTTATTTACTGCAGTTTTTAGCACACCGTAAAATCTTGTTAACCGCGGTCTCAGGACCTGCCGTAAATGTTTGTGGTGCGGTCTTACAACAGAATGGATTTATTTACAGCGGTTCTCTGACCTGCCATAAAAAGTGCAGAATGTTATTTGGGTAACTTGTTTTTATAACCAAAATTTTTTGGAACCAGTTTTCGTTTTTAAGCAATTCATTGCATCCATAACCAAATTTTTTGGAACCTGCTTTCATTTTCAAGCAATTCATTGCATCCATAAGAATATATTCGCATACGAATAACAAATAAATTTATATTGGCATAACACATAAAACATATAAAAGTACAACATAAGAATACATTTGCATACATTCGCAAACATGAAAGAAAAAGAGTTCTGCTAAGTTTGTTTCCAATAAGTGCAGAAGTCTCAAATAAGTCTACGAGTCTTATTCCAACAAGTTTTCATGTCAGAAAAAGCTGCACAAATAAAAGTAAAAATTAGTACTTAACTATTCATAAATTTATTAAAAAAGTTCAAGTGAAAGCTATATGCCTTACATTGATTTATTTACATAGAAATGATAAATAACTTCATATATATACCTAATTGTCCTCCTTATTTGTTGTTGCAGAGTCAATGTTGACACGATTTCGATGTGCACTTGAAGCATCTGGAACTGGAGCCTAAGATATTTTGTAAGATTTAGAAAAACTTATAATCCTAAATAGTTTCAATCATCAACACCTTATAATTATTAAAAAAAAAATAATCATGTTGTCACTTGGGTTTAGACTCTATGCTACATATAGCATTGTAATAAATAGTTAGCAAATACAACTATATTGCCAAAGGCGAGTTCACCAACTACATATTCTCAATGCAATTCACAATTAAATTCATCAATCAAATCAATCTCTCATCAGCTTCATGAATTAGATAGCAACTCTTTCCATAACCACATATAGAGTAAATGAAAGTTAAGTGAATACCTGATGTCGTATAGGTGGTGGCAACTGCTCTTCAATGTCTGGAAATTTCTATTGTAAAAAGTTGAACAACTGCGTATTATAGTCCTTCAATTCTTTGTTCTCCACTCGCATTTCATGTAATTCTTGATGTAATTTCTCCACATCAACAGGCTGAGATGAACATTGACTTATGACAGTAGTTAGAGAAGGACCATGGTCGTATGTGTGGGCACAACCACGATGATCACGTCCTAATACATCTTGAAATACCTGTTTTGCTGCAGCTTCGGTTTGTTGCTCAATAGTATTCTAGACATGCCTTCTTTTAGTTGACTCTACAAAATGATGAAAACAACTGTAAGTGAAAGCATAAAAAAAGGATTGTGTAACCAATTTAACACAAATTGTAAGAGCATATAATTTAGTTTAAAAAAGTACAATTATTTCAGCATTCTCAGTGTCTACTACGTCTCCATCACTTCTTGTTCTAGTCTTGAGAAATACACTTATGCGATCTATTTTTTCTCCACTCTTTGACATCTTAACAACAAAAATAAAGAAAAATATATTAGTGTATATATGCAAAGGAAGTAAGTTACAAATATAACGAATTAATTATCAATGCAAAATCTATAACAATTTATACGAATTTTAAATGTTGTTAAAACTTACCTCTTCTCTCTTTTTAGCAAAAGATGTGCGACCAGTCCTATGAAGTGCATGCTAGTGTGCACGATTTGCCTTATTTCTCTCTGCTTGCTTCTGTAATATTAAAGAGCAATATTTTAGTATATTTTGAGAAAACAATGATCTTAACAATCATTTTCATAACTTACTTGAGCTCCTTCGCTGCTCCAATAAGCCACTAAAATCTTTCAATGCTCTTCAGTAATTTTTGGAGGGGTAAATGCTACATGATCCTCATTCGTCAAATATGGCTTGTAAAAGTCTCTCTTAACATGAGCTTTCCAATCCCTCCAAATTACTCCGATTGCTTTTAAATAATGAGGTCTATACTCATCCAGAACATCTGTATTGTCCTATAATAACAAAAAGTATAATAGAGATTAGTGTACATAACTTAAATACTTTTCAACTTAGCAGTTAAATTAAATTAAATTAAATATTTTCACTTCTTCCCAAATTGCATTCAATTTGTGGCGTGGCATGCCAACTGGCAAAGTCAACGGAGCCATTGATCCATTTCTTGCTATGATGCCAAGTTGGGATGTAAATGTCTCTTTATTCGGACCAATTGGCTGCCATTTTTCGTTGAAATCAATATGTAAAATCTATCCTGAGCCCCATTCAGAATTACCACGAGCAGCTCCACGACCTTTTGCTTGTGAGGACGCACTTAATCATATAGAATTAGTTTCAAATTATAAAGTAAATCATTTATATGAAAGAATTATCATTTATATGCAAACCTTAGTCTCCCACATTCGTTTGAGATTGGGAAGATAAAAATGACTGTCGTCGAGATTCTGCCTTCCTTCGTAGTACACTTTCCATAGAGTCATCTCTATGTCTCTTTGGTGCCATAGTAAGCTGCAAAAAGATACTAACATTAGAAAACTAAAACCCTATTGATACATTATATTACAAATAGAATAAATGTTTGATGCATGCAAAATAAATAAATGTCCAATAATGTTAAAACAAAAAACAACTTTCATTAATACATTAGAAACATGATATACCTACAACAAGTAAACTTTATCACAAAAACATAATATATTCTTTGCTTCATTAAGTAGAAGCATAAATACATACTTATTAAATCACCTTAAGGTCCTCTACAAGCGATAGATCTTTTACTGGACTCTAGCAATCCCTTTTATTCTTGGAGTTAACACTTGTGGATTGTGCATAATCATCATAGGCCATTAGCTAAGCAGAATTTCAAGATTGTCATGTGTCTAAGATGACCATTATCACTAATTCTACTGTAACTATTTTTACTACATGTGAATTTAAAAGAAGGAAGATAACAATTGAACACTAAAGCCATTATGGAAAAAGAATTACTGGTAAATGTGGAAACTGAAATAATATTACTTCCCATTCCAGAAAATTTTAACATATATATGACTTATGATTTTCCTAGCATTCTAGATGCTTTCAATAAATGTTGAAAATTTTCTTGTGCATGCAGCTTGCAAAGTTGTATAAGCTTAAGCATCTCTCAAAAGTGGAGGTTATATGTAATGACCCCAGTGGATGTACATTTACCCTGGTAACGTTCCATCGATTTTGCAAATGAAAGTAGAAAAAAAATAAGTTTTATGTGGCTTCTACTGGTTCAATATGTCCTGCCTAGTATTTAAATTAAAAATCACTTTAATAAATTAAGAAGCTACTTTTTTTCCATTGAATTTTTATTTTTATTTATTGTTGTTTTTTTTCCTATCCTCACCTTCCTCTATGGGCCCTGTTTTTGCTAGTTCCTGACTGAACTTCTTAGAGGGATTCGATAACCTCAGAAGCTAGAGTGTTGCTCCACCTCAATGGACCATGCGCAATATTGATGATAGGTAACATAAGAAAAATATCTTTATTTTTATTTTTGTTTCTTGCTGGGAGGGATTCACACAATTAGATATATTGTTTTTTAATATTTTAAACTATTAATTGCTTATAGCAATTGATCTTTTACACATTTTCTCTATTGAATTTCTTTTAGGAACTGTCTTTTACTTTGGGCTCTTTGGGGTAAGGTACATATAGTGATCTGATACTGTTTTACCTTCGAGTTTTAATGCAGTGATACCAAATATTGTTTTATAATAGGAAATTTCAATAAATAATCAGAATCCTTGGGTTCTAGGAGAACTTTAGTTACTACTCTTGTTAGTGCTGGAAACATATACTCAGGAGTATATCGATCCTACTGTGGTATTTGTTTCTAATTTTGTTAATGGTTGTTTTGAATATTCATAATCAGTAAATATTACTAATTAATCTGTTTAATGCAAAATTTTTCATACGGTAAGCCACATTTCCTCTTAATGTGAAGTGAATTTCCAAAATGTAACTATATTATTCTAATGAGTGTTGAATATAAGACACATGCATATAAAATTATATGACTTAAAATAGGTTAATTTTAGAAAGTATGAGACCCATTTTAACCACCAAGCTATATTAACCCTAGGGGACCAATAAGAGTGCACATGGTCATCCTAGGGGACATCATTTTTGTATTATACCCATTCATTGGCTGCCAGAATCCGGTAATTCAAACTCTTCCGTGTAAAACCCTAATTTATATTTAAATAAACTATTTTGGTTGATAAATAGCGATCCTAGAATTCCATTACACTTTAATGCTCACCAGAAACATCTTTACCATCAATAAACTGCTAGTAAGCACCTAGTCACATGTATAAATGAACCAAAAAACTAGAAAAGACAATGGCATTAGTATCAACTTACCAAAGACAAACTCCACCTCTTGCCATACCTTCTGACCAGAACTATTTTCTATGTCAAGCTATAAGCCAGTTTACATATCAAATTAGCATTAAAAATAAGGAAGTTAGATGTTAAACTTTCAAATAAAGCCAGCAGGTAGCCAACTGATCTCTAGTAGAGCTGAAAAAATCATAAAGATCATAGAGCACTCCATACAAGAGATCTAAATAATAATGTGAAAAGTAGATCAGGCAATAACGCGTTTTGATGACTGCATTATCACAGGGCATACCAAATATAACTTTCTACCCTCAACTTGGTGAACCAAAATTTGTAGAACTACACATTGAAATGGAAACATCAAGCCAAAGCAATACAGGGGACAAAAATCTTACATTCACAGGCAGAACATGCAGTTAAACTACGATTGGACCAATTATGTGATGTCTTGTGTCAGTTGCAAATAACAATCTCCAACCAAGAATCTGAATTATTCCTAATTTCAGCGTTCTCTCCATCAAGCAACTGGATGATCAACTCTATTTCTTGGCCATATAATTGAAAGAACTAACTTGTTCATTTATAAGCATATTATAACATAGTGAGATCCAAAATGTTATCGCATTTCATTCCACAGCTTTTATTTATCCCATTAGATTTATCTAGCTTAAAATATAATTGTCTTCCTTCGGTCATAATTGGTATTAAGGTCTGAGGTCACATGGCTGCACATAGTTCTGATGGGAATTACTCTTCCAGCAAGTTGCGTGTTCCCTTGAACAAAATAGAATATTTCTCAACAATGCATTATTTTCTTTTTTAATCTAAAGGTTATTCCTTCATAGCACCTCTTTGAATGCTCATAGCCTAATGCATTTTCTACTTTCCAAACAGGTAATGGAGCCACCACAAGTGAAGTATGTGAAAAATGTTGTGCCAATTAGTAGCCAGCAGCCTCTCAACAATGATAAGCAATTATCATGTCTTAAAACATAATTTATATAAAACGTGCAGTGGTCAAAAATAGGTAAATTTATGCCACAATACATGAAGTACATAACAAATAACATCTATAACTCACAACATGAACAAAAGCAAATGTAACAACTCCATTTAAAAATTTACCCACTAGTTGCATCTGAAAAAAATACACAATTTAAAAACAGTTCTATTTTTAAATGAAACCTCATACATTGAACACATGTAAAACTTAATTCAGGTTGTACCGTTGTTTCAACAATCACAGCAAGTACATTTAGTATAGAATGAAGGATATTATGTATCCAAATTTGGGGCTTCGTACAAAGGCTTTCAACTTTTCAGAGAGAAGTGAATGGTATAATGGGAAGTTTTCAAAGCAAGATTTCTGCAACCAAAAGCAAAGATTCAAAGATGAATTTTAAAATTTTCTATGTCATTAAAACTGAACAAGATGAATTTCACAA
>SNVD02008292.1:0-33541 GCA_013180625.2 Boswellia sacra | reverse complement strand
TTAGAATCAATTAGAATTTTGTGTGCATTTGCATGTTATAAAAATTTTACATTATATCAAATGGATGTCAAAAGTGCATTTTTAAATGGTTACATTATGGAGGAAGTATATGTAGAGCAACCTCTTGCTTTTCAAAATCATGATTTTCCAAACCATGTTTTCAAACTCAAAAAGGCACTTTATGGCTTGAAACAAGCTCCAAGAGCATTGGTATGATAGATTGAGCAAATTTCTCATTGATAATGGTTTCGAAATGAAAAAAGTTGATACTACTCTTTTTGTTAAAACAAAAAAATGATGATTTATTAATTGTTCAAATCTATGTTGATGATATTATATTTGGTGCTACTAATGTCTCTATGTGTGAGGAATTTTCCAAGTGCATGCAACAAGAATTTGAAATGAGCTTAATGGGAGAATTAAATTTCTTCCTTGGACTTCAAATCAAGCAATCAATAGATGGGATCTTCATTAATCAAGCTAAATACACAAGAGATCTTCTCAAGAAGTTTGGCATGGATAATTCAAGGACATATAACACACCTATGGGTACATTAACCAAGCTTGACAAAGATGAGAAAGGAAAAGATGTTGAGGTAACAAAATATCAAGGTATGATTGGCTCTCTTTTGTATTTAACTACTAGTAGACCTGATATTATGTTTAATGTGTGTATGTGTGCTAGATTTCAATCTTGTCCAAAGGAATCTCACCTTAAGGTTGTCAAAAGGATATTTAGATATCTTCTTGGAACCATAAATCTAGGTCTTTGGTATCCTAAGTGTGATAATTTTGATCTAATTAGTTATTCCGATGCGGACTTTGCTGGAAGTCCTCTTGATAGAAAGAGCATTAGTGGCTCTTGCCATTTTCTAGGACATGCATTAGTCTCATGGTTTAGTAGAAAACAAAATTCTGTTGCCTTATCAACCGCGGAAGCCGAGTATATTGCAGTAGGAAGTTGTGGTGCACAATCTCTTTAGATGAAACAAATTTTAAAAGATTATGGTGTGGCATTTGATCATATTCCCATCAAAGGTGACAATACAAGTGCCATCAACATTTCAAAAAATCCCATACAACACTCTAGGACTAAGCATATAGAGATTAGACATCATTTTATTAGAGATCATGTGCAAAAAGGTAATATTTCTTTAGAATTTGTCCCCACCGATAAACAATTAGCCGATATATTTACTAAACCCCTTAGTCAAGATAGATTTTGCATAATTAGAAGAGAATTAGGCATGTTGGATATGTCTTAATTTTGCTTCAATATGATAATCTTTGAATGGCAGCATATGTTAAGGGGGAGAATATATTTAGGGGGAGTAGTTAATTTGATTACATCTTTTTGATGATAACAAAAGGGAGAGAAATAGTTGGATTGCTTATATTCATAACAAGTGCCATTTTTTTTTGTTTATTCTTTATTTTATTTTCATTCTTTATTTTAGATATTATTTGAAAGCAATCAATGGTTTGTCATCATCAAAAAGGGGGAGATTGTTAGCCCTAAGGCTACATGATAATTTTGATGATAACAATACACATTGATTAATTGATATTTACTAACATGTTTATTTATGTGCAAGAGAAAGATCATTGAAATAATTGTAAAATTAAGAAGAGGCTTATTAAAATGAAGTGTTGAAGCTAAGGAGAAGACTACATGTTAAAGGCACCAAAGTTTAAGGACAAGGTTTGATTTAAGGAATGTGACACATGAGTAATGTTCAATCAATTGATCATATATTTCTCTACAAATGTCCAAATAATGTGATTCTTGATCCTTTGGAAAGTTTACTCAATTTATAACATTTCATATGTTTTAAAGAAATTCAAATTTCAAGTGTAAGGTTATCCAAATCATCATGCAAGTTGAAAGACAAATGAAAGTAGCTGACATGAGCACCGAATACTCTTTTAGACATATCTTGATCTAGAAAAATCAAAATGACTTGATTATTGTGGCATTGGAAATAGGACTTAATTAATCACATTTCATATGTTTTGAAGAAATTTAAATTTCAAATGGAAGGCCGACATAATTGACATGCAATTCGGTGGACTGACACAAAGAGGAAAAATCAACTCATTTAAGCACCGAATGATGTTTTGTCCATATCTTGAGTTAGAGATATTCAAATAACTTGATTCTTATGTCATTGGAAAGATGATTAAATGGAGAAGATTTCATATTCTTGAAGAAATTCAAATTTCAAACAGAAGGCCAACATAATAGACATGCAAGTCGGTGGACTGACACATGGAAGAAAAATTAAGTCACATGAGCACTGAATGGTTTTTTGGCTATATCTTAAGCTACAGATATCCAAATGACTTGGTTATTCATGCGTTGGAAATATGATTCAATTGTGCAGATCTTTTGTGTTTTGCAGATTTTCAAATTTCAAACAGAACATTGACAAAAATGGTAGACAATATTATAATTTTTTTGGTGGGCAGAAAATTTGTAGTTGGTGTCTTCATTTGACTAAGTTCATCTCATTTGCCTATAAAAGGAGCCCTTCTCCCATGCATTCAACAAGCATATCAAGCAAAAAAAAAAAACAAGAGAAATATCAAGTCTAGAGAGCTTTTATATTCTTTATCTACTCTTTGAAGAGAGTTGTACTTTTATTGTAAAAATTTACTTTGTTTTTGTATTGTGGTGAGAGTGAGATCTTCTTGTAAAGGATAAAAGTTATCCTTGAGAGAAATCTTTCCTTGGTGAGGTTATTCATCAAGAAGAACTCTTGGTGTGGTGTTATCAAGAGTTGAAGGAAGTTGCCTTGGTGAGGTTGTTCATCAAGAAGAACTCTTGGTGTGGTGTTTTCATGGGTTGAAGGAAAAAGTCTTGGTGAGGTTGTTCATCAAGCAAGTTGTAAAGATTTCTACAACTTAGTGAAAAGCTTAGCTCGTGGAGCTAGGAGCCCGTGACGTAGGCAAGGTTTGCCGAACCAGGTAAATTGAGTTTGCACTCTCTCTATCCCTATCTCTTTATATTTACTTGCACTTGTGATTGTTCTTTATTGCCATTCTCTTGATTGCATTCTATTTTCATCTTCTTCACCTTTGTTCTTAAAGAAAATTTAAATAATTTTGATCTTTCAAGAAAAGTTTTCTAAATCCGTTTTTATAAATAAAAATCCAATTCACCCCCCCTCTTAGGTTGCCATACCTGGGTCAACAAAAAGTACACTTGTTTAGGAAATCCTACATCATTCATGTCAAGCATGGGCAATCTATTCAGTGCATAAATCTGGAATCTTGAGCCCATGCACCCATCCCAACCTAAAAGAATTGGATATTGAAGAAGGAAGAGTAAGAAAAAGCTTGATAAATAAACAAATGCTTTAATCAAATTGCCTCTCAACATCAACTAAATTAATTATCTATCAAAAAATAACCAAAGAAGATAATTCGAGCAATAATACGAGTAACAAAGTGTTGATATTGACAAGTAAAATGCTAGTGATGTAGGACAAAGTCAAAGACTATAAATTCCTGTATTAGCCACCATCTCTGTCAAACAGAATCAAGCTATTGATAACTATATTACTACCAAAATAAGAGTACAAAAGATAAAATCAACTTTTTCAATAGAATACATTTCACACACATGGAAAACAAGAAATGGGTATCTTAGCATGCAAGATCCTTATGGCCATTCGAAAAAGAAACTGCAGAGCAGAAGGAAACAAAAAGAACTAAAACTGATACTCCTATATATCAATTAAACTTACCACTTTAGCTGAAGTTGTACACCATCCTTCTTCCAGACATTTAAAGAAAGGATTTAGATAGACAATTAATATTAAAGCTAATTATAACAGTAGATAGCATGATTTGATCTTAGAACAAGTAATAATATTGCTCAATCATGTTGGGAAACAATTATAATGAGTACCTCGCCAACATCATTCTGGAAGCGCTTGATAAGCTCAATAGCAATATTTTTTAACTCATTTTCACACCCTTTGAGGTTCACTATGACCTTAACCTAAAAGACTTTGCTAAAAATTCTTAATACAGAAAAATTGTAGGTGATTATCGTATGCTTGTATTAGTCTCCTAGATATATTCTCATACAAAGATATAATTACCTTGTCACCATCTTTCAAAAATTTTTGTGCAGCTTTCAAACAAACAAAATAGTCATGTTGATCAATGTTGTAACTACCAACGGACTCAAAAGTAACAATTGTCAAAAAATAAAAATAAAATAAATTGATGATAACTAAATCATATGTATGGTATAGCTTATGAAATCTGAATAATGATATTAAATGTTTGAATCATATGAAACCCAGTCATCATATAATGCTAGATACTTGTCACATTTCCAACAGAAAGACTTTACGGGTGTAAATTGCAATACCGACGTGAGCACCATCCCATCAAACTTGGATAAAATCAGTCTTTAATGTTTGAACCATGTATTTAAATCAGTGTAGCTATGGATCTAGTCAGATGAAAATGTGCTTTAGGAAAAATTTTCCAGTGAAAAGCTGGACTTTGTAGCTATACTGACAGTTGTCCATTACTTAGCTACCAACAATTATAATATCAGAAATAAAACACAAACTGAAGAAGTTTCAACAAAATTAAAGAATATAAATGCCTCAAGGAACTTACCCCATTTTTAGCTCCTTCAAATCCATACGAGAGGCTAACATTTAAGAGCACATTTTGGTCAGCATCTTTACTCTTTTTCTGTAAGTCAGAATTCATACATCAATGAAAGAAAAAGATCAAACTCTAGAAATAGAAGACATTCACCAGCACTTTTCTTCTGTTGTCCTCTTTTCTTCTTCTGTTGTTCATATCTATATTTACTAAGAACAAAGAAAAATACAAGTATTAGGCTAGAATACACTTTCAGAACCAAACAACCGTTAAGCAGAAAAGAGAAATTAAAAGTTTACAGCACCAAGGTCTCCAGAGTCTTAGTTTTCATTGACTAAGATGCCACCCAAAACCATCCTACTGTAACGACAATACTTCTCTTTTAATTATCCCTATATTCTATATTGTTTACAATTTTCAAGCTTAGGTTTCAAAGCACCGAACAATGCTCATGCTTGAGTGAAAAAATAGCAGGACCAGGAGACAACAACATCTCTTGACCAAGTAGAGATCCGAAACAAGGATAATGAGAAAGTAAAGATCTGCAATTTTAGAATAGTCAATGCTAACGTGATAAGCATCATCATGCTTAGAAGCACAACCACCAAAAAAACTAACTTAACCTCCTCTCCTTTATAAGATGTGAATTTACTTAGTTCAAGTATTCCTGATACGAATATTCCAATTTGATGTTTAATGTAGAATAACAAGAACAATATTTTAATTCATAGTCTTAAAAAGAATTAAGCAAAACACATCATACTTGTAATCCATTAGTCTGACAATAGGAGGATTAGCATTTGGGGATAAAATTAGTTGCAAAAGAAGACCAGTAGCGATAAATTTAATGGAAAAATAAATCTTATTTACATACGTGAATAAGATTTTTTGGGGATCCAAAAGAGCTTGGGAGATCTCCAGTGAAGTTATTGTATGATAGATCTCTGTAGCAGAAAAAAAAAACCCAAGTATTCTATAGGAGCTTGTTGAAAGTCTAAATTCTTTACAATCAATGAAGAAGACTCGGAATTGTGCCTTAATTTCCCTCAATTCAATAATAAATACACAAACAAACTAGAAGGGGGATATAAAAAAACATATAGCTCTTTCAGATTATGCAGGTCAGAAAACACGTCGCCTATGGGTCCAGAAAGCGAATTATGGCTTAGATTTCTACCCAAAAAAAAAAAATTATTAGCTCATAAAGGAATAATCATAAACCAAAGACTTTGTGAATTTTGATCGTGGTGGGATAAGCAACTCACAGATGTCTCAGATGTTTCAAATTAGGTAAAGAGTGTGGAATACAATCTACTTCATAGCAAAGCAAGAGCACAAGATGTCATATGAGATTGCCCATGAAACATGTAAATTAATATAATAAAAGATGGTTTTAAGCACAAAAGCAGGAACCTATTAGTAATTTTAAGCACTACAGCTGGAGGAGGGGAGGATTGAGGGGGTGGGGTTGCAGGGGTAGAGGGAGTTGCAGGACTTGAAGGAGGTGGAGAGTCAGTTGTCTGGTTCGGTTATGATGTGGTTGGTGCTGGTGAAGTGGTGGTTGATGAATTTGATGGTGGTGATATATCAGAGGAAGTTGGTGGAATCACAGAAGGCAAAACTGAAGTCATTCTTTTTCTGAATCAATGAATCAGAAAAAATGTAATGTACCACTATACATTCAAATCTTACTCATCAAAAGATCCAATCTTCTCCCAAAATTACACAGCTTTACACGTAAATCTACGCCAAGTTCACTGGAAATGGACAAATTTTCCAACAACCTACAAATGACAACCCTAAAAAACTTTGAATCAAATTCACCATAGACTACACTAACTTCTCTAGAGCGACTATTAATATTCTCCAACAATAGCAGAATCTATCTTGTAGAATCTTGAAAGAAAAGCTATATATTCCCAAAAAAAATGCAAATCCAGTTCAAAAAAACCCTCTTTTAAGCAAAACCAAATCCAAAAAAAAAATTTACAACAACAAATAGATCAATCAGAGTCCAGTTTGAGTCCAAACCTGGTCTCCACCACCAACCATCAATAGTATGTTAACAAGCAAATGCAGCATTACCCAGATGACAAAAACGAAGAAAGAGAAAACCGAGAAGCTCGGTTCGATGCGCACCAGTGTTTACAGGTTAGAAACAACAATTATTGAAATTGGGAAAAAAGCAAAATTTCTTCTTTGCTTTGAAGTTTGGAAGAAAACAAAGTTGCTGCTGCTTTCATGGAATATGGTAAAGGAGGGAAGGGTTGTGCACAGTGGAGCCACAAAATGAACTACAACCATAGATAAAGAGATAATGAGAGATATACCCATAGATTTAGAGAGAGAAAATGACTTCTTTTGTAGAGACCAGCTGTAAAGATGCTAGCTACGAGCCCTCCTTGTTGAAGTTCGATTGATGATGAATGAGAGAGTTGAATCCTAAACATGATGATAATGAAGAGATGATGAAGGAGATGGGCTTTCAAAGAAACGATGAAGGGAGATGAGTGATGAGAGATGATGAGAGAAACAGATTTCTAGGGTTTCTAATATTTTTCCTTTTATATTACTAACTAATACATGTCACAATTAAAAAATTTTGTCACAAAATTTAACCCGTTTTTTGACAAATGTGACACGTATGGGTTTGACTCTATTTGAGGTCTTCATACATGTCATTTTCCTAGGAACTGACATAAAATTAGTGACACAAAAGCCTTGTTTTCTTGTAGTGTAATTTTTTAGAATTTTTGAAATATGCATTGTTTAGTTTAAAAATACTTCAGAATTTGAACTTAACTCTCATTTCTAGCTTTGTATCCTCATCCTCCTACTTAGTTTCCTTCAATTCTCACCATAAATCATGTTTCCACACAAATTCCAAGCATACATGACAACAATTCTCATATCCACATCAAAACACGAGGAAATCTTTACACATAATTAGACAATAGCACAAGAAATTCTAATTCCAAAATTGGCTCTTACCTCTTCCTTCTTCCTCCTTCCTTCCTTGTCTTGAATTCTTGATGGCTTGGTGTGAAGAAAATTGAGAGAGAGCAAGAAAGGGCTGGAACGTGTGAACCAAAAGAAGGGAAAGAAAAATAACACAATTTTAGGGACTCTCCCTCTTTTATAGATAACGATAAAGGCCATTTCCATCTTAGTCCTCCCTCTTTCCATTCTTTCAATTACAACCATCACTCTTTAATCTTTGCACTAACAATTAAATACATTGCATGCATATTGATACATATGTATTCATTATACATGATACAATGTACATTATAAAATTTAGGATGTTACACTTCTTTATCAAGTCCGATGGTTTTAGTTTTGGAGTGTTGGTCTTAGAAATCATTAGTGGTCAAAAGAAAAGTCATATTCACAAAGAAGAGGAGGCAGAAACCTTCTAAATTATGTAAATAAAGCTGTAAAAGCCTTTGTTCAGACTTAATTATTTTTTTCATTTTAAATACCACTTAATATACCAGAGTTTAGCATTAACAATGATATTGTAAAAAATTGATGAAAATCCTAACATTCTATGTACAAATTGCCCATTTTTTGTCGGCATGGAGAAATTGGAAAGAAGGGACAGTTTTCAATGTAGTAGATCCCCCTTCAAGGATAGGTTCCAGTGGCGAAATTATGAGATGTATACATATCGGATTTCTATGTGTTCAAGATAATGAAGCTAGCAAACCAACCCAGTTGTTCTCATGCTTCCTACCCACTCTTTTCCACTTCTAGAACCATCAGAATCTGCATTTTTTATGCACGCTGCCATGGAACAGAATCACTTAAAAGTGAATTCATCAAATCTACCTAAAAGCGGTTTTGTCCAATCCACAGTGAATGAAGCTTCAATTACTGATCTAGATCCAAGATGAATAAGCATGTGGATGGAAGCTTGATCCTTACTCAAATTTGTTTCCTCTACAATTGTCTAGTTCGAGTTCTAATGACTCTATGAAGAACTACTTAAACCTTAAAAGAATACCAGCCTAGTTCCTCTGATATTGCATAAATTGGACATTAGCTTCTGGGAAATTTGTAACTGCTTTTATCAGCATTAAGTCGCATTATCGTCCCACTTCTGCCTTAAGAGATCTCCATTTTGGTCTAGGACCATTAGTCAATGTAACAAGTGGTTATAAAATGTGGAAAGATTTCTTTCACTAATTTCTTATCAGAGGCTATCTTAGCCAGCATTTGCTATCAGTCCAATTTGCAAGCGGCAAACCATCTTACTATACGAAAAGACGAGAGAGCTAAGTTGACTTGGTTCAACTCATAGATAGAGAGCATCCCCACTTGGAAACTTCTATGATTTAGGAGAAGCAAGTGGCTCAACGAGATGGACAACCCTGAGGTTTCCAAGCTTATACGGTAATTTATCAGCAATCGGATCATTTACATGTCAAATAGTTTATTTCTAATATGGGATACAATACCATTTTCCTCTTCATTTGTTTAATTGGTTTTAAGGAAAGGAACAAACGGATTTTTTTTTAATCATTATTTGGAGGAAAACATTTCCCTCCAATGGGATAAATTTCAATTATGGGCATCTTTACATTTATACTTAATTCAATTTTTGTTTTTTACACTTAAATTTCTGACTATGAAATCTTCAAGTTTTCATTGTAACTTGTTCTCATACCATGTTATTACTGTGTCAAAACAATTCACTTTCTTTTATCTGTTTCTTCTTCAATTTTGTTATTTTGTTATTTTTGTTTTTTCTTTTCTCTCTATTGCCCTTTCAATTTGCTTTCCGGTTTGCAACTAGCTAAAAGAACCAGCCAGAGAAACAAATGTTTCGAAGGGTACAAACCGTCTTAAGCTAGTAGCTCACCAGCTCTTTAATGATTTCTATGGCATCACATTGTAGTAGAGTGGTTCATTTCAGCCCACATGTTCCATCTCATCAGCCCCTATTTTCATTTCTTTTTTTTTTTTACAATTTTATCTTAATATAAAATAATTAAAGAAGGGAAAGAAAAATCTAAATGTGGACTTTTTTTCTTGACTTTCTCCTACTTATACTTAAAATGACTTTATTCTTAGATTTATAGTAGTGAAATTAGACCCAATAATTGATAATTGACACTGTCCATCCTATTATTATTCTTTTGTTTGATTTTTAAACCGATTGTTTTTTAGTGATAAGACTGTTGATAATTTCCAACCCAAACATTAAGGTTTTGATTTTACTCCCGGAAAAAGCTCTTGCTTATAGTAAAAATATAGATCTCCTTCTCCTTGGCAATGGCTCCCTGACCCAATAAAAGATTCACAACAGAATATGTGCTGCCCAAAAAATACAAAAATGGAAGAATCTGTAAATCTTGAAGATTTACCGTAGGGCCATGACACTGAACCTGTATTGCTATCAATCCTATAAGCTGCGGACCAATATATTTAATCAGAAACACCATTATGCATTTACCAAATTACCACCATCCAACAGCACCAAAAATAGAAAAAGGTCGATTAAATTGATTTATTTTGGTGCATATTTATAGAAAGAGTAGAGCATCACCACTTGAAGACTTTTATGCTTAGGAAAAGCAACTGGCTCAACCAGCTGATGGGCAATCGTAACGTTTCCAAGTTTCGGAAAACAAAAATTCACGGAGAAAATATTGTTTGACATCCAGTTTTAGTACATTGGTTTATTCGGTCTCCGCAATTTCTATTGTTTCAAAGGTTTAGAATTAAAGTAGGAAATCATTATTAATGATATTCTTTGCTTATATATATATGTGCCTCAGTTGCCATTTGGCAGGCAAAAATATGTATAATTTGCAAATGGTATCTCCAGCTATTGGATCTTTTCATGTCAAATAGTTATTTGCAACGGGGGATACAATATCTTTTCCTTTTCATTTGTTGAATGTTGGTTTAAGAAATTCAAGCCAGATGACAAAAGCTTTCCCATTTTCACCTTTAACAATTCAGTCATTCAAAGGTGGATAAGCTTCATTCACCTTAAAGAATAAAAAAAAAAAAAAAATCCTTGAAAAAACTTATCCAATCAGATTTGAAATCCATCAAAACCAGCAAAATGGCATATAAAACAAATTCTAGATCTGTTAACTTCTCACTCTGTTGAGTCCCACTTGATAGCTAACATGCAGTCCGATTTCTTTTTTGTCTATACTTATGAAATTCTATTATGTTAATTTAAACTGTCTTCTGCTCAAGTCGTATTAATAATTTAAATTAGAAGTCATTTTTGAGATTGACGAGACAAAAAAGATCATCAAATTGATAGCAAAGTTGAAAACTAGACAAATCGAAAAAATACAATGAATTAACAAACCTGAAATGTCTCTACTGATTCATAGAAAGTTGAAAACTAGACAAATAAAAAAAAATACAATGAATTAACGAACCTGAATGTCTCTACTGATTCAAAGAAAGTTGAAAAGTAGACAAATCGAAAAAATACAATGAATTAACAAACCTGAAATATCTCTACTGATTTCATAGCATATATTTGAAAACAATTTAGAAGTATACTAATCAGACCGCACACTTGTGTTCATATTTGAAATATTAATTTTTAAAGCACAAAGCCGGCTCTCTCCTTGACATTTGATTGTTTTTCATGCTAGGTGGCTGCCATTAGGCAGTCATCTAACGAGGTTGAGCTAAATCCTATTTTTAAACTGGGATTCAATTCAATGTTATACTTTTGTAATCTTGTAGCCTAAGCTGTGGTCATAAGTACGCTGAATCTAATCTTTGTTCAAAAGTCAACAACCTTGTACTTTCAAAAATATTATATATTAACAACCACCTCTACCCTTAAAATTAATAATTAATCATTTTTAATTGTCGACCATGTTTGACTGTTAAAATCTCAGAAACACCCTTCATTCGTGATGTGTCTTACACATTTATTAGCCAAAATTTAATAAATAAGTCCAATGAATTCAAATATTTGTCTTTTTTTAAAAAAATAAAAGTTTTTTTTTCTTATTGGCTGCGAAAGTGCAATATTAACCTTTTGTTAATTAGTTTTCAATTGAGCCAACGATAAGTCAATAACCGATGTTTAGGGGACGTCATTATTTTTAAACAAAGATAAAGGGAGGTGGGCAAATCCCTTCCTTAATTTTGCCTTTCAATACCCTATCGAGTTCCGCTTCTGTTTATCCTGTCGGCTCCAATATTTTATTTTATATGCTTACACTTTACACTTCTCTGATTAATTGTAGATTATAAGTATAGGTTCATTGTACTTATTATCATCAAACCATTGTGATTATATAGCTAAGAAATGGGACTTCACAACCATTCCCTGCAGGGTTTTACAAATTGGTTTGTCTTCTTTCCTCTATACTTATAAGTATCGCTGTTCCCACCCACCAGTTTTGTTATAATACCGGAAACTTCACAGCTAACAGTAACTATGCCAAAAACCTCAATCACATCCTCTCATCTCTGCCTTCTGATACAGCAAACAGTGGCGGTTTCTATAATACCACTGTTGGCCAAGAACCTGACAAAGTTTATGCTCTTGCTCTTTGCAGAGGAGATGCTAGTTCTGAAAGTTGTGCAAGCTGTGTCAATGCCTCAATTCAAGGTATCATTGACTCGTGTCCAAACCAGATAGAAGGACTTAACTGGGGGCCGTTCTATACTCTATGCATTGTACGCTATGCAAACCGATCCTTCTTTGAAAAACTGGAACTTGAGCCTTATCTTACAGTTTATTATCCAGGAAATGTTACAGAGAATTTAACACATTTTGGTGATATCTGGGAGAATTTAATGTATGAAATAAAGAATAAAGCTTCTGATGGGTATTGCGGGCTCAAGTTTGCAACTGGAGAAAAGGACCTGGCATACGCAACAACAATATATGCGCTAATGCAGTGTACTTCAGACTTGAATCACCGTGATTGTAAGTATTGCCTTGATAATCAGGTGCATGGCTTCCACGAGACGTTAAATACTTCGTCGCTTGGAGGCGAGGTTAGAGGGCCTAATTGTATTTTTCAATGGGCTTTCACACCCTTCTATAGCAATGCTCCACCATGTCCACCACCTGAAGGTAGTCCATCACCTGAAGGTAGTCCACCACGTGAAGGCAAGTTTCAAAGTAGTATTACTCTTATAAACTATACATATAAATTCACTTATATGTCATTATTAAATGGTTATCACATCATCTATATTAATTAATACAATTGGCATTTGAAATTCACTCATTCAATCAAATAATGACACATTAATTTGTATAGATAGTTTGTAAAACTCAAATTATTCTTTTTAATATATATTATCTAGAAAACTACAAAGAAAAATAATATTTGAACCCATATGCATCCTTTAATTACATTACTCCATTAATTTCCTAATTGATTATGTTGTGATAACTCTGCATGTATGTCTGGTTTCTGCAGGTCATAAAGCTGGCAATATTATTCCAATTGAAACTGTTTTAAAAATTGTTATTCCTATAACTGTCTTCATGGCATTTGTTGCTTACTTTCTTCTTCTGAGAGGGAAGCCAATGAAGATAAGAAGGAAGGAAGAGATAAAAGGTTAGACAATTATGGAACAGAATAATTAATTAACTAATTACTTCTCTCAATCTTTATCATTAAATATAAAAATTTTGAAACAGAAAGATCACCTACTGTTTATAAATGCATATCAAATATATATTATTTATATCTATCACTAGTTTTGGGCATGTATTTGTGAGTGTGTATGCTAACTTGTTACAACTTTGAAGATGTTGACGGTGAAATTAAGATTGCGGAATCCTTGCAATTCGACTTAAGCACTATTAAAGCTGCAACGAATGACTTTTCAAATGATTGTAAGCTTGGACAAGGTGGATTTGGTGCCGTTTACAAGGTGATTACCAAATGGGTTTAGAATGCTTTTAACTGCAATTCTGAGCTCCCTGATAGAAATTTGAATCTCATTGGCATTTATACTTCTTCATATATTTTCAGGGGAGGCTTCCTAATGGGCAAGATATAGCAGTGAAAAGATCGTCTAGAAATTCAGTACAAGGAGACTTAGAATTCAAAAATGAGGTCATCATTTTGGCAAGGCTTCAACACAGAAATCTAGTTAGGCTTTTAGGATTTTGCTTGGACGGAACGGAAAGACTTCTCATCTATGAGTTTCTGCCTAATTCAAGCTTAGATAAATTCCTCTTTGGTATGGTTTAATGCTCTATACTTTCTTTTTTAAGAATAACTGTATTTTCATTATTGTAATTCACTCAAATTAAACTGCAGTAGTTCTATAGATGCATATATTCTTTTGCCAATATGTATTCTGGCAACGTTTTAAGTTGTTCAGTTTCTCGGAATGTTATAGATCCAATCAAGGGTTTATTATTGGATTGGGAGAAGCGCAACAAAATTATAGGAGGCATAGCTCGAGGAATTCTTTACCTTCATGAAGATTCACGATTACGGATTATTCACCGCGATCTCAAACTTAGTAATATTCTTTTAGATGAAAACCTCAGTCCAAAAATCTCAGATTTTGGAATGGCAAGATTATTTGAAATGGATCAAACTCAAGATGATATGAGCAAAATTGTGGGGACCTTGTAAGTATATACAAATGAAAAACAATGCAAAGCTTCATTTATATCTCAGATAAAATTATTATTATTATTAATTTATATAAAATCATGGATTACTTTAACAAATTACGACTACCAGTGGCTATATGGCTCCAGAGTATGTAAGGCATGGACACTTCTCGGTCAAGTCAGATGTTTTTAGTTTTGGAGTGTTGGTGTTAGAAATCATTAGTGGGCAAAAGAGCAGCCGCTTTTACAATGAAGAAGAGTCAGAGGGCCTTTTAATTTATGTACGTATAATTGTAAAAGCCTTTGTTAAATCTTTTCATATTTTTCTCCTGGATTGCACGTAATTACCATATTAGCATTGCCAATGAAATTATGAAAACTGCAATATTCATGTGCACTTATTTTATTTTATCTTCTAGGTGTGGAGAAATTGGAAAGAAGGGACAGCTTTAAATATTCTAGATCCCAAAATGGTGGCAGGTTCAAGCGATGAAATGTTGAGATGTATGCAGATCGGATTACTATGTGTTCAAGAAAATGAAGTTAGCAGACCAACCATGGCTTCAGTTGTTCTCATGCTCACTAGCTGCTCTATTTCTCTTCCGGAACCATCAGAACCCGGATTTTTTATGCACACTACCATTGAACAGAACAATTTAGAAGTCAATATTTGAAATCTTTCCAAACGCAGTTCTGCCCAATCTACACTTAATGAAGCTTCAATTACTGAGCTACATCCAAGATGAAAAAACATGTGCATGGAAGCTCGATCTCTAACCTAGTTTTTGCTACAAAATCTTCTAGTTTGAGTTTCAATGTCTCTATAGAGACCGCCTAGACCTTGGCAAAGTACCAGTGTAGTTCCTCTAATCTTTGCATATTTGTCAATAGCTTGGGAAAGCTGCATTGGCGCCTTAATCAGCTTTAAGCCTCAATAACTTTTCTCATTTACTAAAGAGAGCTACAATTTGCTCCAGTCTGATTAGTGTATAAAACAAGTGGTTATAAATGGTGCAAGGATTTCTTTTCCTATTGCCCATCAGGTGCAGTTTGAGCCTGCCTTTTCCATCAATCTGATTTGCTGCGGAACAATACATGTAGTCAAGAATTCTGATTATGCGTATAAAAAGTGATTACTATCTAACAACACCAAAAATGCCTATTGACTTGATTTTACTCATATGTAGTGTAATATCCCAAATTTTGTAAGTAGATATAACTTTAATGTGCCTATAATATATGCATATATTAATTATGTGCTTAAGTAATATAGTAATGAGTTAAATGTTGGAGGAGGAAATTGAAAAATTTAGATATTGAATTGTGCATATGTGTATTATATAAGGAGGAGGGGGCGGGTGAGAGGGAGCTAAGGTTTCTAGGAGATTCATTTTGCTTTCATTTCTCCACATCCCTATCTCTCTTCTCTTTTTTTCTCTAACTGGCCAAGAATTGAAGGAAGTAAAGGAACTTTAGAAGGGAAACAAGGTATAATTCATGTTCTTCTTCTATCTCTAGTATTTACCCATGGATTTGTATGAAGAAATGTTATGTTAAGAAATTGTTAATGGTATTTCCATATCACGTATATCATAAAACATGTTAGAAATCATGAATTTTAATAGATTATGCAAGATTCTTATGGGTTGGATGATGTAGGGATGCCATAGATGATGATTAAGCCTAGAATTCTGCAGGGCTGTTTATTGAGCAATTGCTAGTCTAAAAATTCTTAGAAATTATAGGGTTATTTTCTGGCTCTGAAATTTTTGCTCGATAAACTAGACATATTAAGGATTATATAGAATTTTGAATCACCCAAAAATTAAAAATGTATGATTTATGGTGATTTTTTGAATCTGCTGAAACAAAACTGAACTTTCCTTGTTTTGAAACAGAGCACAAGAAATGAAATTTATTTTAGGGACTTATTATTAATAAAAACCCCTGATTTTTGGTGTGTAAGATCTTAAATATGTTTTCTTTTAAAATGAAAATTTTCATTGCTTTTAAAGCTTTATAGGAATTTTTATGATTTTTCAAATTTGAGTTAGAAAAACTAAGATTTCCAACTTTCAAACAGAATAAGCAAATTAAACTGCTTTTGACTGGCCTAACTCATTAAAAAATTGTGATTTTTGGGGGGACGACTCCTATATGTGTCTTTTACTAGGCCAAATTTTTTGTAAAGATTTGATCATTGTTGAATTTTATATAATGTTTCAAAGTAGCATTACTTAATTAGTTGAGAGGCATGTAGACAGAATTGCTGTATGGACAGAGCTAAGGGATTTCAAGGGGCACATAGCCTCATTTTGATTCAATAAATTTCATGGATATTGTATATGTGTTTATTTGATCTCCATGAAATTCGATGAGGATTGGGACAAGCATACTCTTACTACAATTATCCAACCAATTGTGCGTATAATGTTTGAATCACTAGTGGAGTTAATTGGTTGATTGACGTGTTGGCTGACCCTTGAGAAATTTGATGATTTATAGGTGGAAATCAATAGCAAGTGATGAAGCTAATCAGGTAAGTAAGCTAGACCTCTTTTTGAGGACATACGTCATTGAGGGCGATACGTAATGGATGGTATATTCCTTGAATATGATTTGTGAAAAGAATAAGTCACTGATGGTAATACGTAACAGGTGACTAACGGCCATTTGGGTATATCATTGACGACGATACATAATGGATGGTATATCCCTTAAGAATCATTGGTGGAAAATGTGTCACTGATGGTAATACATAATGGATGACTAATGGCCTACAGGATATGCCATTGACGGTGATACGTAACGAATGATAGACTCCCAAAAATAATTATTGAAAATACATGTAACTAATGGCGATACATAATAGGTGGTATATTCCTTAGAATCAGTATTACGTAATACATGTCATTGACAACAATGCATAACGAATGACATGTTTTGAATGTGTTAAATGAAAAGTCCTACCATGAATGACAAGATAGTGTCCTTAAGATTTGTGTGCAAAATGTGTTTAAGACGGGTAAGACAAGATTTGAGTGAGATGTGAGCCAAATAT
Organism: Boswellia sacra; assembly: GCA_013180625.2. NCBI lineage: Eukaryota > Viridiplantae > Streptophyta > Magnoliopsida > Sapindales > Burseraceae > Boswellia > Boswellia sacra. Next base: position 16,265 of record SNVD02008292.1, on the reverse strand, counting down.
TAAAAGGCTTAAGCATGATACGCAAATAGAGAGTTTGCACTGGAGTGCTTTATGGATTACACAGGTGTGCAACTCTCCACCAACTTAAAAGTTCTAGACACAGGCATTTTGTTGGTGCGCAACATGTGTTGCACAAAAGTGCAAATTGTATGTTGCATTTTTGGTTCAGGCAGAAAATTGGCGTAGCCACGCAACTTGCATGACGTAGGAGCACCAACCTTTGAGTGGAAATCAGTTTGAAATCCGAGACTTGGTGTTGATATGCCGTATCCCTGCGCAGGAGCACAATCTGTGTTCCTTAGGCATTGTTCATATGACTTGTAGGCGAAGTATTGACTACTTGTATGATAAAAAAATGAATGTGTATCCGCTCTATCTTTATCTATTTCACATGGTACATTGCTATTTCTTAGTTCTAGTTCCTTATTGAGTTTTATACTCACTAGTCTATTGTGTGCCTCAGGTAAATCGATAGGCTACAGACTGTTTGTTGATTTTGGCATAACAGTGACGGTGTTCCCTTGGCAACTTTTTGGTCCGCTGCAACAGTATTGTTTTTATATGTTAATCATTATTTTGATTCCTTTTGACTGTAATAGTATGTAGTATTATACTGTGGCTTGACAATAGAGGACTCTAAATTTTTGGGGCATTAGGAATACAATTGCCATAGTCTCCCTTAAAATTGCCTTGAATGAATGTTATAGTTGCATTTTGGAGCCTTAAGGTAGGAGGTGTGACATGTAGAGAATATATAGCATACTGATATGGCATTTTTATAGTTTTGGAGAGGAAACTGGCTCAACTAGATGGGTAACCCTGAAGTTTCCATGTTTCTACGAGCCAAAATTAAATAATGGGGATCATAATATTTCACATGAATTTTGTTTTACAATTGGTCAATTCGGCTCTGCATTTCTAATAAAATTGAAGTAGGAAACTATTCGTCACAGCTTTGGCTCTATGGCCATTTATGAGCAATTAGATCATTTACACGTCAATTTGTCATGTTTAATTGGTTTGAGAATTTGTGATAAAGAAAAGCTTTTCCATTTCACTGTTACCATTTGTATATTTGGCGGAATTTGACATATCTTAACCAAACCTCTTGCATGGGCTCACCGTGCACTTGTATGGTATGGAGAGGCTTACTTGTCTTATAGTTTAGTTGAAAATTTTGTTGTTGAGAGGAAGTAAAATTTAGTCACCTTGTAGAAAAGTTCATTTAAAACCAAACAAAAAGGCACAAACCCAACTCTTTTTTGACTCCTCACTGCGTGTCCCACTTGATAAAGTCCCGTTTCTTTAGTCTATCCTCAAGTTCTATTAGGCTAATCATCATAGAAGACGATAACGATTGAAGAGCGATTACTATACATATATATATATTGATAGCAAAAGGCAGAAAAAGTGTGGAAACAAAATTAAAACAGATATTTTTATTTTTTCAATCATTTATATAAGAGTGTTACATCATTGCATAAAAGGTTTTGCCACGCCATCCATGTTCATTATCTAAAGTAAATGGTAAGATATGTATACCTTTGAGGGGTGTAATTAACCAGAATTTTTTTTTTGTTTTCGACTCGGCTAAATTTTTTCACTAATGTTTAGTTTCTAAATAAATTTTATCATAAAAACTCTACATATACATTAAATTTGTAAGATAAATATAGTGTGTGCGTGTAAATATATATATATTTATGGTAAATTAAAAATTTAGAAGAAAAGAAAAAGAGAATAATGGAAGGTTGTAATTCAATAAATTAAGATTTATGTGATTACATATATACAAAATAATAAAAAGAAAATAAAGAATACATAAAGAAACGTTTTATTTTAAATATGATATAAGGTTTAAAATTGATTTTTTCTATATAAATCTTTTGTTCTCTTCAGTTTGAGTGGACCATATGTGAGGAATTTTGTTTTAAAGCAATGGTATATGAGTTATAATTTGAATTTTTTTTTTTTTTTGGTATCAAAGTGAAATTGTTGCTAAAACTTGCCTGAGCTAAAGCGCAGCCTAGCCCAGCTCACGACCTTTGGTTTCCCCCAGTACCTTCTATATGTGCCTAAACATACCACATCATCAGTACTTATCAGACCAATGCATAGAATATTATTATTTATGTCAATTATATCTAACTTTCTATAGCGTAATTACCTTATATTTTTGTAAGCAATATTCGCCTAATCACAAACGTCAGCAATTTCTAATAAGTTTATTGAGACCCCCACGGTACTTTTTGGAAAAACCCACATCGCAATTCACAAGGCCATCCATGGGTATAGGGGAAATTTGCAGTTGACTTGCGTGGGTTTTATTCGATTTCTGCGTATCTAGAATTGATTTTTTATTAAAAAAAAGATTGGTAATTTCAGAATTTTTAATGTCTTGTTAATAAAATTCCAGAAAGTTTTGAGTCCTACCACGGTCTAGCTGCTGTATGTACAGACCAATAGATCAGGGACTTAAAGTAAGGCATGTAATCCAATGGCGCTCCTTCACTTGGTTGTTTTTTGCAACTTTTACTTGCAACCCATTGTTTCGGTCGCGATCAACTTCATCTGATGATCATAACTTTTTCCTTCATGCTCTACAGGGCTTTCATCTTTGAGAGGCGATAGACAATGTTGTGGTTTCGATTCATCCTCCATTATTCCACTGATGCAATATAGTAGAACTGGTCTCCATATCCCTGTCATATTGCTCCATTCTTTCTGGCTCTGTTATTTCCATATAGGAATCAAAGCCAAATCCGGCAAAGAGGATGGTTATGAATTTTGATTCGATTAGATTTGATAGAGAGGACAAAGAGAACGCAAGAATGGCTGTGTTGAGCGTCCAGATTTACAAGCAATTCGAACGCCTCATGTGAGAAGCACTCGACGAATGTAAGGCCAAATGTGAAGCTGTCACTAATATTCGAAGGTATTATAATTATTTTCTTCTTTTCATTTGCTTCTTAATCTAAATTTGAACTTTTTTTCATTTCAATGAAAAGAATGTACTAGAACCAGCATGGATGAGTTCATGAAGACATTCAATTTCACATTTTTGCTTGAAAATTAATGAAATTAAGAATGGTATGTTTTTATTTTCTTCAATTGAATGTTTTGTTGATGGGTTTTTAATTTAGTAAATGTCATTGGTGTGGATATGCACAATGATGAACAGAAGTAGATTTAGATTGAGTTTGGTGCTGTAGATGAGTTGTGACTCACTCATATTTTTGGTTTGCATACGACTTGTTTGATAAAATTCCTCAACAATAAAAATGGGTGTTTTTGAAATTACATCGGTGTTTTTTCTTTCCTCAATCATCCACCAGTTGTTTCATTATCCTGGAGGTAGCAATGAGATTGTTATTAAATTGAAGTAAATGACACTTCTGTAATATATAACCACTTGTTTTTAATAATACACGCAAATTTCTTCCATTGTGGATGCTTGAATTGGTTTTGGATTGGTTACAAGCCGATATGAATTTTTTGCTTGCGTTGCTCTTCCATCAGGTCTCATCTCAATTTCCTATTTCTTCTTGTCTTGAATTTTAATAGTAATAATTATAATGTATTGTGTGTTTATTGGTTAATATTAAATTAATTATTTGATGGTGTAACCAGACAGGATTGGTAAAGAGTTCTCTGACTACAAAAGAACGGGAATACATTTGAACTAGATGATGGAAAGCAGCTCTTGCATAGGTACAAAAAGAGTCGGAAACTTTTGTGTTACCTTTGGAGCCATTTCTGAACAGAACAACCATTCTAGGTGGATGCCCTTTCCCTTCTTTTCTAATGCCTTTCACATATTTGCACTCTCACTCACCACTTTTCACTTTCCCTTCTTTTCTATTCCATTCAAAACTAGAACTTGACCTTGTTTGATGTTTTCAAATATATGAAGTAAATATAATTAACTTGGAGATAGCTAATAGAAAATGTTGGCAGTCGATGGAAATATTCTTCATAGAGTTGGAATCATTTTTGGGCTATTTCATTTGGAGTTGTCATTAGGTAGAGTTGAGTGAACATGACCCAAGGTTTCTCTTGTACATGATTCATCTCTTTTTTGTCTTTTTTTTTTTCTTTTTTATGCCAGTCTAGGCTACTAACTTAAAGCTACTTTAAATTTTATTTTATGTTGTCAAACTTGCACCGTAAAGTATGTATCAGAAACATTCTATTTTCTGAATGTTAATAGGTGTGGCAAAATCTGATTTTTAAGTTGCTAATAGGCTAATGAAAGATTGTTGCTTAACATTTGGTGGACCAACCATACTACTGTTATCATGCTTAGTACTGTTTAACCGTTTAATTTTATGTTATTGTTAGTCTCTTTAAGAATTTGTACAATGGAATAATCTCCTGTTTGTCTTTGATATACTTATTGATGCTGCTTTCATTCTGATACCTACAACTAGATGCCTTTTGCGTGAAAAGTCTGTACTAGCTTGATAATTCTTACATTAAAAACTAACTATCGTATGCTGACTTGAATAATTGCTGTTGTTGTTTGGTGTCTTTATAAGTTGCTTGGAGTGAAGGTTATAATCTAAAGGGGAAAGCAAAACCATCCCCATTTGGTGAAACTTTTGACAACAATAGAATCAGTTTTGTTGACTGTGGTTGTTGGCTTTATGAAAAACATCATGCCGTGTTTATTGGAATAGTGGTAAAATTTCAACTTCAGTGCTGTGATGGTGTTTTTGTGATTATCTACGCTAAGGCAATAAATTTAATTTCCCTATGGCAGGGTAACTCTGGTATGAAAACCACATGTGGGGATGAGATGCTCCAGTCCAAAATGACTCATGCGAATGAGGTGGAACAATAAAAGCGCTGCATGTCTGACTTGTCATATTGGGCTTCCAATGTCACATTGGCTGCAGAAATCCAGGCAATGGATTGAATCTTCAGAAACATTATTTAATAATTTCTTTAGTTTCATAATATTTAAATTATTAAAGAGATAATTATCTATCAATATTTGAACCCTATTGGATATTTTATCCTCTTCAATGTAAGTCTTAATGCAGTTTCTTCTATGTAAATAGCCATATGCTTGCTATCTTCCATGGTTACGAAGTTTTGCAATACTAATGAAACTTTTTCTATAGTGTTAGGGAAACAAGATCGAATTCCCAAACCCATTTTTTTTGGGAGACAGCTGCCAAATTTCTGTCATGTTTTGTTAGAATTTTATGCCTATTTATATTAAATGCAAGGAGATAGCTATTTGATGTAACCTTTTTGATAGTTTTTTAAGTTTTTTTGGACCCTTAATTCAATAAAAACTTGGTTAATTTTAAGTGCTTTTCTGTTGTACAACTCATAATTTCATTTCTAAAGAAATTTGTTATTAGTGGCTTGATTATCAAGAATTATTCAATATTTAGGTCCTGGCAAAATAGAGTAATTGATAATCGTGGATCAAGTTTCCATTTTTCTAGTTTCCGGGTATATATTTGTGCAAATGAATAGCTTTGCAGTAGAACAAGATATCTGCAATCAATCTGAGGAAAGAGTGTGAAGAGAAGTATGCAAACATAAAGGACATAAGTATTGTTCAACACTTCACCTTGTACTTTTGATGGCATATATCCATCGTTGCTGCATAAAAAAGGAGAACATCGTACGACCATGTAACATTCACTTGCAGAGTTCCCTGCCCTGCAGAATGGATGAAGAAGAATTGAGCAGCGTTCAGGTGCCAGCAGACCAACGTCATAGCCTTGCATGGTAAGTGTATGTGGCTCATTGAACATGATCCAGTGCTTCACCTCGTGGGCAAACCCTTGAAAGCACATCTCAGCATGAGAATATTGATATTTTCGAATTGTTATTTTTTGTGATTTATATATTTTCTATTAGAATATGTTGTTTCTTTTATATTAATTAATTTAATTTTAATTTCCATAAACTTTTTATCAAAAATTTGATTTGGATTTGTTGTTAGTTAATATTTAGTGGAATGGTATTTAATATATTTAATATTATATTGATAAATTAAAATTAGTATTTTAATAATATGTTTTGTAAATAATATTTCAATGGATGAGGATCAAATAGTAATTTTTTTTGCTTCTAATTTGAGAAAAAAATTAAATATTGATATTAAGAGTTTAATTTATAAAATCAATTTTAACAAGTTAATATTAGTTGTTTAACTTTTTTTCTTTGGTTTAACTATTAAAGTTTATTAAATATTGATTTTTACTTAATTTGAAATTTGAATATTAAATTGATTCCGTGAAAGTAATTACATTGTATATAAGATGAAAATTAATTGTAAAAATTAATTCTCCAAAATTCTACTTTGGAGAAACTAATTGCTACGTGTCTTTAGAGAAGCTAATTCCTGCTCGTTGAATATTAAATTACTAATTTGACTCTAATCATTTAAATAACATATGGATCTTAAGGATTTGATTAAATTCAATTAAGCTAATTATGTAAATAAAAATATAATATTCAATTGATTCTAACTTACTAATCAATAAAAAAATAGAGAAATTTTATGATTGATTTGATTTGAATCAAGATCATTGTATGCAAATAAACGGTATTGATTAATTTATAAATATTAGTATGATTAACAACATAGTAAGAAATTATTGTCTTTATTAATATCATTATCATTGCCTACTACTAGTTCTACTTCTTCATATATCCATTTTGAGTAGGGGTGTTCAAAATCCAATCCAATCCGCTCAAACCGACTGATCCAATCTAAATCGATCTAATTTTGATTGGATTAGATCAATTGACATATTAGATTGGACTGAAATTTTTAAAAACCAAATTAATTGGATCAGATAATGGATCATATTATAAAAATCCATCATAAACCGATCCAATCCAAATAATAGATAATAAAATTAACTATGTAATATTTAAAAATTAAAATTAACATTTGATGATCATTAATGTAATGCATCTGTGTAATGTGCAATTGGAAAGTATAAATATAGATTAGCTATTATTTTTTTCTTGAATTGTTTTTTTATGTTAATGATAATTATCTTAATATAAAAACTATTAGTTACTTATTAATTATTTATTCATGTTCGAAATGAATTCTTTAATATGCATAGATGACATTGAGTTAATACAATTATGTAGTCATAAATTTTTGTAAGTTCCATTTTATGCATGGTAGCTTATTACATGGAGTCCTATAAATTTATTTAAATTACAATATTTGTATTAGAATGATTTAGATTTGTATTGTTGTTTTTAGTTAGAAACATTGATCAATTTATAAATGAATTTTTATTTATTATATTATGGTTTACCAATATTTTAATTTGCTTAGTAATTTTATGTTATCATTATTTTTATACAATAGCATGCGTTTATTATTGAATCATATTAGAGTTTTTTTTTCTTTTTCAAATTTTTTAAAGTTTGGATTGGATCGGATTGAATCGGATCAGATGATTTTTTTTAAAATCGAATTGGATTAGATTTCAATCTTTAACTGGATCAGATTAGATTAAAAAATCTCTAAACTGATCATTATTGGATTGGATTGGTTATTAACTAAATCCATTGAATACAAACCGACGAACACCCCTAATTGTGAGAACAAAAGTAATAAATTACTTTAGATTTAAAAAAATTAAAAATATGAAATCGAAAATAAAAATTTGAAACTAAAAGTAAATCGATTTGATTACTCCATTAATTAGTTTAATAAGTAAATGATTACCAGAGTAATCAAATTAATAAGTTTAAGTATTAATAAATATTATAAATAAAAAATAATTATCAATTACTGAATAAAAAATATTTAGTTACAAATAAATTAAATATTAAAGAATTTATGTTTTTAATTTATTTTTAATGTAATGAATTAATAATTTAATTCACAACTTTCTATCATGTCAATACACGTATCAATGTTTTTTTCTTTTTTTATTTTTTAGTTTTAACATGTACTATATAAGTAATTGTACATGCATAACTGACAATTAAATAAATTACATGCATAACTTACAATTAAATAAATTTTCTTTTTTTTAAAGTAAAATAATATGATATATTGTATAATTTTTAACTAAATTTATTTGTATGAAGACAATTTTTTTTTTTTAGTGAAATGATGTGTACATTGAATTAATGATCATTGATTGGTGTAGAACAATTATGTAAAAACTTTGAAATTAGCAATTCCCTTGCACCAAACTTTGCATCGGGAATAATTCCTTGGATTAGAAAAATAAAGATTAATATAGTGCTTTATAAGTTTTTACTATTTGTAACTAAAAATTTTTTGGTAAAAAATAAATATTATTGAACATTATATACTATTAAGAGACATTTTAATGGAAATAAAATATATAATTTTGAGATAAAAAATTTAGTCCCCAAATATATTTTTGTTGAGATGAATTACTTCGGTTGCATAACATAAGCAAATGGTAATTGTGATATAATCTTGAATTGATTACTAAAGTCATAGTAAACAACTCTTTTATCTTATTTTTCGTCATACTAAATGATTTTATATATGAAAGATAAAATTTAGAAAAATTTAAGAGTTAATTGTTTTCCCACTTATCACCGAAGTCACGACCCAAGTTTTAAGATTTGAAGTGTGTTTTTGTGTGTGTGTATATATATATATATTTTAATGTAACAGAATTTAATTTATATCTTGTGTCTTTGGACTTATGCCTTAAATTATTATAATTATTCGTAAAGATATAGATGGATATATTTTAGAAATTATTAAGTAAAATTACCTACTAATGTTATAAAAATTTGCTATTCAAAACTAGTAAAAAAGGAAACATATAATTCAAAATTGAATCTTCAACTTTATTTTAGTTAGAAATGAATTGTTTCATATATGATGTTGTCTAATTACACCTGTAGACACAGATTTTTGAGGCTCAATGATAAAATGAAGATGCATCGTGAGCAAAAAAAATTGATCAAAATGCCCTTAAGAGTCAAGAAGAGAAGGGTAAAAAAAAGTTGGTGAAGAGCCTTACAAACTAGCGTATGACTTTGAAAATCACAAAAACCAATCCAAGAGGAATCTGATGATGAATAATATACCCTTGCGAAGCTACGGATGTCTACTCTTTGTAGAAATTAACAAATTGCAAATCGAAGTTGAACTCGAGAAGTTACACGTGATCGAACGAATGAAGGTGTGAAGGGATTGCATTGAAGGGAGACAAAAAAGGAAAGGGGCTGTGAGAAATTGATCGGTCGACCATTAGATAGCCGCTCAGTCATTTGATAGCTACTCGACTTTTGTTCAATGGTCGGACATCTATTAGATGGCCGCCCGGCTATCTGAAGATGGTCGCCCGACCCTCTTGGGTTTATTTCTATGAATTTTCTTTGAAAATTTCCTTTTTCATCTTCACCCATCTCCTATATAAACCCTACTCCTCTCACTTTTCAATTCCACCGATTGTTGAACACAATCATCTCTTCTGCTTCTTCAAGACACACTCAAGAATTTGAGAAGTCTTTTCCAGTATCAAATTTTCTAGGCGTTCTATTACTTTAATCTTGGAAAGGATATGTCTCGAGAGCAGAATTTTCTCCTCTCTCTCATTTTCTCTTTATTTTTCTTGCTTAGAAAAAACATGTTTAGGATTTATATTTATACTTAGGAGCATGTTTAGGGTTATTATAAATTGTTCTAACCAATTTATTTTATGTAATTGTATTTTTATTACATCATATTCTAAAGTACAAACCCATTTACATGAACTTATTTGCACTGTAATTGCCAATTTTTCTCTTACCAAGATTGTAAAACTTGGCAAACTTGTGTCACTAAATTTAAGGTTGTGAAGAGCTCAGAAAGCACTACCCTTGGGCTGGCAACATGGTTAACCTTCTTGAAACTCAGGCTGGCCCATAGAAACCGGGCTCTCTTTAGATGTTAAACGAGGTTGACATTTGTTAACCATCAGATCCCAGCCTAGACAAAAATTGCATATTAATGGGCCTAACTCTTAACTTGCTAAGAATTTTTCTACAGCTGTTTGACTGATAAAGAAAATACTTGGATGAGCCTAACAAACCATGTTATTATGCAAATGTGATACACTTAACTATTCATATTATGTCATATGTTTAACAAATAGTTACTTTTTCAGCTACCAATGTTGAATTGTCTCAATTTCTTTTTCTTTGTTTTTTTTATTCACTTGTTTCATTATTTCAACCTTCTATGAATATGATAGTATATCAAGATTTAATTGGATAGACCCACGAAATCAACAAGATGAACTAGTGAGACTGTCCTATGTAAGTATTTATCGATAGATAGATTTGACTAGGAGAGGATTCTTGATCTACCCTTTGATTATAAAATTTGGAAGCATATTCTATCAATGTTGTAATGACGGAAAACATTTTTGTTTCTAGTTAGGAAAAATCTGCCCTACTGATTTATACATGCCTAATTGTGGGACGCATGTCATACATGCAGTTTATATCATGCTTTACAATTGAATGGATGTACATGAATCATTGTAGTATAGGTTTTCTTTTCCACAAGAATTAAGTTATCAAGTGTTCTTTCTAGGCCCTTGGTGTTGGCAGGTTTCTTCTCCAATTTGAAATTTAGAAGGTTTGATGTTGATGCATCATCTAAGTTTAAAATCTTGACATTTTAAGTGAAGAATTGATCTCTAACCCCCTATATGCTGGCTTTTGCATTACAATTAACAAATAAATTGATTTCCATGTGCCACAAGATGATGGCACTGAAGATTTCAATGCTCACTAAAATGTTGATATTTTCAACTTCTTCATCCTTCTATTAAATAATTCCAAACATTTAATGTCATGTTTAGAATATTTTATTACATCATATTATTATTTTAAGAATTACTCTATGTTGGAGAATATTATGATTTATGAGGATTGTTGAAACAAGCATTGTGTTATAAATTATAAATTTTGGCTCATTGTCTATGGCAACCCCATATGTTATGATATGTTATATTATTGTTTCAGTTGAATATATGTCTTGATGTGCATACATATGATATGATATGTTTAATCGTGAATCGATCCTCTCATATGATATGGCTACGTGAGATGAGCTACTGAAAATCATTTGTTATATGAACTCAATTTGATGATTCACTTTATTACTCTTCTATGAAATAAAATTATGCTTTTGATGTGTTTTATGAAATTAATATGATATTATGTAAACAACTATTAGTTATTTCCTTTCTGAAAACCAGTGTGGATATTACTTATTGAGTTGACGGCTTACCCTCTCATCACCAACATTTTTACAGAGTATGCCTGCTAGACACAAATTTTAAAGGATTATATGGTTAAAGCGACTTTCTGGATTATTATTCATAGCTCAAGTAAAGTTTTGTCACTTCATTTTTTGGAACCTAAAACTTTTTATTTTTATGGGTTGTGATAATGGGATCGTTTTATACCTGAAGTTGTAGTACTTATGTGAGATACTTTTGTAGCTTAACATTTTTTTGGAATAAATTTAGCTGCATTTCAATTTGGCATGTGTTTACCAGGTGCCAAATTTTGGGTGTTACAAAGCTCATCTCCTTTACTTCCTAATCTACAGATATCTTCACCAAGTCATTGCCTAAGGATGCATTTCTTTTCTTTTGCACCAAGCTGGGTGTTCATTCTAGTGACTACACCAGCTTAAGGGGGCATATTAAGAAATCTATCTAGGATATTGAGAATCAAGAGGATATTGAGCAGAATCAAAATGTTCATTCCCCTGTTTCCAACAACTTACTTGATTTATTGGAAATCTGTACGAATCAAGGAAAGTTAATAACTCCTTGATTTTTTAATTTCATAGCTTGCACTAGAATAGCTACTATGATTTCTGTTTCCTTCTATATTGTGATTCTCTTGTAAGTGATTTACCTTTTATGTTTTTGTTCCTTTTGTATATAATCTTCGCTTAATATCAAAGAAAAGTAACGCTACCCTCAAACTTTTTCAAGTTTATTTTTTCATATAGCATGGCCCACAGCAAATCCTAGAAAATATACATACTTACACTTCTCCGAATTGTACATAATTAAGTAGGTTACATTCATTGGCTTAACCATTGGGACTATATAGTTAAGATATGGGACATCAAGAACATTCCCGATCGAGTTTTACAAATTTGGGTTTTTTTTTCTGCTATTTTTATAAGCATCACTATTCCAACACAACAATTTTGTTTTGGACATGGAAATTTCACATTTGTAAATGAAGAAACACTACAACAAATTGTACAATTAACCACTTTAAATTTACAATGGGATATATGGTGACGATATAGAAAAAATTTGTTAACCGCATACAAGATTTTAATGTTGTTAAAAGTTATTACAAATTGCATGCAACAACTTGGAAACATTATGTGGTTAATACTATTGTCTTTTACTACGTGAATTGGGTGGTACGTGGTTAATTATTAATAATGACTACTTACCTCTACATGTGGCTAATGTTTACTTTATTAACAACGTGGACTCAACATTACGTGGTAAATATTTATTATTCTATCATAGGTATGAAGACGTGGTTGATATTTATTTTATTCACAACAGGTCCTACAACACACGTGGTTGTTATTTTTAAAAGACCACAGTAATTATCATGTAGTTAATATTAATAATACTTAAACATTGACTTATCCAAGGAGTTCAAAACACACGTATCTCAATTTTTGGTTCCCGTGTGTGTAAAGTCGACTCTTAACCTTTACATTGTAAAACCCTAATTATTTTTCTCTTCCAATCGTGAAAGGGGAGAGGAGTCACAAGTTTTTTCAAGTTTAATTCCATTAAATGAATATTTCTTGTTCTTCATCTTTTTTGCTATTTAATTTTATTTTTTGTATTCAGTTTCAATTCCCTTCATCTGATCAGAGAGTACAATTTCAAGTAAAAAAGGTATGAACTTAATTTTTTTTAGGGTTTTTGTCTTTTTTATTTCTTTGACATGACTTTCGTTATAAGAATTAATTACATAATAAAACAACATTTTTTGAGGATTAAAAGAGGGTTGTTATTAGCTGTCCATCCGTTGTAAAGAGTTTTATTGGTGTTGTAATTAAGTTGAGTATCATTACGATTTTCTAGTTTTCGGGAATAAGAAGTACAACAGCTGCTTTAATTTGTGGACAAGGATGATTTATTTATTTAAAATGAAACATACAAAGTTCAGAAATAATCATTAGCCATTAGGATTCTTTTGTCGAAAGTGTTGCTCCTAAATTAGGTGTGTATATTGTATAATATACTTTGGATCCAATTAAAACTCAAGTTGAGATCCACCATCATGCTCAACTACGTACTAAAATATTTTAATATCATTCTAGCCATTCATATATACATATATAATACACGCAGTTATATTAATTCATCATTGATAGCTTATATTATTAATATATAATACAATTTAATTTGACTAAATTTACAGTGGAAGGTAGGTTGATTCTATTCTGTTTCCAGGTATTTTTTTGTGTTTTTTCCGATCGAAGCTGTTTCTCCTTACCACAAGAGGCGCATCAGCTGGTCACATAGTGTTAAGGTATTTTGTTTTGTATTTTTTTTTTTGCGCTTTTGTTTGTGATTTTGTTTATGATGTTTCTACTGTATGTAAGGGGAAAACTAATAATTAATGAAAGATACTTTGATTTTATTTCCAAAATTGCAAGAAAGTATTTTTATTTTTGTTTTTTAATCTTTTTAAAACTAAATCGAAAAACTTCCAATGGAGAAAACCTTAAAAAATTAATGAATAAAATAAAATTATTGATATACAAGAATTTAACTTTATGGGTAATTTTGCTTTCTAATGAGTTTGAATGCCACTTTATTCTTCTTATGATATGCTTCTGGGTGTTTATAATTTTAATACTTATGAGTCAATAATATGATGAACCTCTTTATAGCTAGTTATTAATTTTTCTTCTTGGACCCTGAATCTTATCCCATTAGCATCGTTCGCATCAAACTAATCCTTCATATTGTTTATTGTCATTAGATAGAATAGGTGAATTTGGTCTATAAGCCAACTGTTCAAGAAGATAACCGCTATTTTTTTTTTTGTTTAGAAACTTACAAATTTCTCTTGCTTGTGAATGACATAGCTAGGGTATTAATTGTTCCAACATAAGCAATATAGTTGTTCTTGTCATTTTATTAAATGTTATTGTGCCCCAAAGCTATAGAATTATGTAGTCACCACTACGTAAGTTTTGTCTGCAAATATTTGCACTTGATGACTTTACGCAACTAGGTTCAAGCCACAATATTTTATGGTATCCTCCAACTTTTTAATTATTCAGATGTTTTCTTGGTAACACTTTTATGAAGCTATAGTACTCTCTTTTTCATGTTATTGTCTTACAATGTGTGTGTACATTATTGGATAACTCTTTTTCTTTAGTCTTTTGGTTGTTAAATTGCATAGCAGTAGTTTGTGGGGCCTGAACGAGAATATAATACTAGATGATGATGCATTAGAAATCTAAAATATGAAATTGTAAGTTTTAATATATCATTTTAGGTTTGATAGTATGTTTGTAAAAAAAAATTGTTAGAATAGTCTTAGATACGATAAGGCTAAACTTTATATAATAATATCTCAAAAATTGTATAATATTATTCATAAATTATATAATATTATCCATAAATTATATTTAATAATGAAAACTTTATTGAATAAAATAAAAGTGTAGTACATAATTTTCAATATATCAAAATAAAAAATATTAGACTTATAACTTACTTATAAATCAAACTCTTTTAAATCTAATATGATAGTTTACATCAGTAATGCTAGACTATTATTATATAAATTACAAAGTCTAAATTATATGTAAGTTATGAGTCTAATACTATTGTATTAACATATATTATGGCATATATTATGACTAATTTTTATGTTTTTATAGTAATTTATACCGATTTCAAGGCATGTTTAACGTTATTCATATGCAAAATTCCTTACATTGCACTTACACTCTTACTGATCTCTTCACTTGCTTATTTTATTGTCTCAACAATAGATTTCAAATACTCATTAAAAAAACAACAATTTCAATCCAAATGTTGCAACCTTCTCTCCAGTAAGTTTATCTATCTTTACACAATTTATAAAATATAATTGTTAAATAAAACGTGTGTTAAAATTTAATATTGTTTGTTGTTTGTTGTTTATGATATAGATGTTCAAACCAAGTATTACCTTTCAAGACGATTTCATTCTGAATGGAAAATGCAAGCTATTGCATTGGTTTGGAACAGGAGACGTGGTTGTTGAAGCTAAACTTGATACTACCAATCTTAAAGCTTTGGTTCATCACATGGTTCTTGGTCCAGATTGGTGGAGAGTTTGAATCAAAAAAGCAATTGTTAAGAGAGTCCTACTATATCGACCTACAGGTGATATGCAAATCTTTGAAGACGCTTTAGGTAGTACAGTAGCATGGCCTTTAAAATACATAACATTTGATGCTTAAGCAATCATTTGTTTAGTCTTTTAGGATAGCAGTACTTACTTTCCTCTTGTTATCTTTAACATTTTAGGATTATTATTTGGTCTTAAACTACATTACATTAGATTCTTTATTGTTTATGTCATACTTATAGAGATTTTTAAATTAAATGAGAATTGGTATTTTTGTTAATTTTTATTATTGTTGAGTATATAAGTGTTTGTTTTATTCAAATTCATTTAATACAAATTAAATTATTATAAAAATCAAGAAAAAATAAATAATATTAAATATTAACAACTTACACAATAAGTTATCTGCCACGTACACATAATAGTGGTTTATTATAATTTTAATAAAGTTAATCAACAACTTACATTCTCATGTGGTGGATAATATTATCTACCACGTCCACATATAATGTGGTCATTTAAAAATTTTAAAATTTAAAAGGACAACGTGTATATTATGTGGTGGATAAGATAATTAACCACATCAATAGTATTGTGGTTAATATAAAATTCGAATTAAGACAACTATCACGTGCAGATGCAAGTGGTGGATGGAGGATAATCTACCACGTACTTTGCACGTGGTTAATAATTCTAATCAACAACATATTAATTGCTTATTTACCACCTATATTTACATGATATAAAAGAACTAGGCTTTAAACCACTGTTTGATACACCACAGACAAATATCAAGTGGTAGATATAATTCTGCAACTTGAAATTGACATGGTAAATGTTATATTTTGTTGTAGTGAAAAATCTCAAACGCG
>SNVD02008291.1:0-33869 GCA_013180625.2 Boswellia sacra | reverse complement strand
GGATGAGACATCTCCTAATCCAACACCGATTCTTTTAGGGAGACCATTCTCAAAAACTGCTAGAATCAAGATTGATGTTCATGATGGCACTTTCACCATGGAGTTTGATGGCAAAGTGATCCGTTTCAATATTTTTGAGGCAATGAGGTACCCTTGTGACTTGCATTCTGTTTTTGCAGTTGACATTATTGACTCTTTGCCACAACAATGTGTTGAGTTAACTCGCAAGGATGGATTGGAAATGGCTATTAGTGAGCACATAGGGACAGAAAATTTCAAAGAACCAAGAAGGTTGATACAAGTGTCCAAAGAAATGGAGGACGCTATGGCATGCTTAGATGAGACTATAGCTATAATCACAAACAGGTATGATGTTTCGTACATTGAATTGCCTTTATCTAATGAGAAACTTCTTCCTTATGTGATGAAAGCCAATACCTTGGAGCTTAAGCTACTTCCAGATTATTTGAGGCATGTGTTTTTTGGTGACAAAGATCCTTTGCTAGTTACAATAGAAATGGGCCTTGCACCACTACAAGAAGAGAAACGCGTCCGAGTACTTAGAGTTCACCAAAACAGCTATTAAGTGGACGATTGCTAAAATCAAAGGCCCAGCCCTATGCTGCACCATTTCTTGTTGGGAAGAAGGATCTCAAGCCACTAGAGAAGCACAGCGGAGATGGTCCTCCCATGATGGAACCACCGTCGGGCGAGGACGTAAACCAAAGCGGCTTATTGGAGGAACCAATGTTTTGAAAATAAATGAAAAAAAGAAAAGAAAAATAAAATAAGGAAATAATGATCGATTTTTGTGTCTCGAGGAGATTCCTTTCGTAGGCCATCAAATTGATCAGGTTTTATCTCTCTTTGACATCTGTCTTATTTGTTTTTATTTGTTTTTACTTGTTTTTTACTTTTGTTTGTTATTGCATTGTTATCTCTTTTATGTGTCTTTAGTTTCGTTTCTACTCTTTTCTTTTCCTTCCTTTGTTTAATTTGATTATTTCGTACTTCGAATTCATTTGTGCAACAGCTTGGGGAAACATTCGAAGGGGAGTTGAAACCATTGCCCGAAGGTTTGAAACGTGCATATCTGGGAGAAGAACAAACTCAATCGCATTATCGGTGATATCTCTCCTTTTTTCCTCTTCAATGGATGCTGATATCTTTCTGTCGAACCTTCGTAAATATTTCCCTTCACTTCCTCAAAATGCTGTGTTTAAAATTTATAAAGTACGGATGACTAGACTTTGGGCATTGATGCTCTTAAATGTGCCTGCTGATATCGATGGCTTATCGAAGCCAAGGTGAGATTGTCCGGTGAGCCGGACATTAATCTCGCAAAATACATGCCTGGTCTAGGAAAGAGGTACTACGCCAAGAGGCGAAGAGCGAAAAGGTTACAAGTATGTTATAAATGTGCTAGATGGAATTGTAACCAGACTTGTCGTTCATTAGGTTTTGCGTCTAGGAAAAGAGAAGATAAACTTTCATTTATTAAGAATGGTTTGAGTAATGAGTCGCTGGATAATGTTTTGTTAACTCTCGAGTCACATTCTTGTGGACTTGTTCAGCCTGAATTGCTTAATCTATGGACACAATTTCGTGATGAATTGCAGTGTTATAGTCTAGGGAATCTGACTAAAAATGACCCTGTTTGCCAGTTTATAAGAAAAATGGATGGGAAGCAAATCCCCGACTCATAGAAGGCGTTTCAGCCGTTACTGGACGTAAAACCAGAGGAAGATGTGAGCCACAATCACAACTACTTGTATATTTGAATGTGTGTTTTTATTGTCAAATTTTTTTTTCTTGTTTCGTTTGATCTGATTATCAATGTTGTTTTTGTGTTGTTGTTGTTTGTTGATTTTGTTTGTTTTAATTTCAAGTTTTCTTTTTGAAAAACCAGATGACTACCCCATGATATAAGCACACGTGGAAGACAAGTGTGGAGGTTTTGTCAACCTCCGCCGAAAGTATATCTTTACTTTTCATGCTTCACGTGGGAGACAAGTGTGGCGGTTTTGTCAAACCCCATCGAAAGTATATCTCTAATTGTCATGCTTCACGTGGGAGACAAGTGTGGCAGTTTTTTCAAACCCCACCGAAAGTGTATCTCCATTTTCCATGCTTCACGTGGGAGACAAGTGTGTAGGTTTTGTCAAACCTCGCCGAAAGCATATCTCATTTTTTCAAATCTTGGGGCGATAAATCTGCATCGAGCAACTCCCACCGAAATTATGTCCCCATGTGTCAAATTTGAGAGTTTACGTGTGTATATATCCATGCTGCATATTTTGAAATGTCATTTTATAACCTGTCTTGCACTTTAATTGCATAATACCTAACCTGCATCATTGTCTTACATAAGTTTAGAGCACTGTTAGAAATGGAGAAAGCACCAATTCGACGATTCCAAAATATATGTGTATTTTGTGGATCGCAATTTGGTAAAGATGGAGAGTTTAAAACAGCAGCTCTTGATCTTGGTAGGACATTAGCTGCGAGGGGTATTCATTTGATTTATGGAGGGGGTAGTCTTGGGTTAATGGGGTGTGTGTCGACAGCTGCATCCTTAGGAGGAAGCAAAGTTCTCGGCATTATTCCTAAACCATTAGCTGTACGAGATATCGTAGGCAACACCATGGGGAAGAGTTACATGTTTCTAGTATGCATGAGCGTATTGCACATATGGTCATTAAATCTGATGCAATTATAGCTTTGCCCGGAGGTTATGGTACATTAGAGGAGATATTTCAAATCACCTCTTGGGCACAGCTAAACATCCATCGGAAACCCATTGGTTTGTTAAATGTCAATAAATTTTTTGATGGTTTGTTGTCTTTTCTTGATCAAGCAGTAGAAAAAAACTTCATCTCACAGTCAACGAGGCAAATCCTGATTATAGCTTCAACTGCAGGGGAGTTAATTGACAAATTACAAGAATTCGTCTATTCGCCTGATTCAACAATGGCTCGGATAGATTGGTTTGGAGAAGGCAATAAGAGGCGTTAACTGGATTTAACGCTCCATCTGTAATCTCTATCTGCTGGTTTGCTTTGTTTTTGTTTGCTTTCTTTTTATTGTGTTTATTTGAGAGTTTTCATGTTATTTCTTTTGAGCTTTTTCAGGTTATTTCTTTCGTCCCAGGTAATATTTTCTAATCTCGGGTTTTAGAGTGGTGGCTTAAAAAGTTCAAGTTCTCTTGAAACGCATTCTGGATCTCTTCAATCCATAATGGCTGAATAAGGAGGCTAACTTCTAAACTTTTTAGACCTATTCTAACTAACTTGTTTTTGTTTGCTGACTTGTTGAACTTTGTTATTTTATGAGTGAGTTTAGTTTTGCGTAATTTAGAGTTGTTATGTGTTTTTATCTTTATCAATTTCGATTAAAAAAAAAACAATTGTGGAACAACCTGAGAATGGCAGAATATGGGGTTTTCTTTAACCCTTGAAACGCATTCTCTCGACATAAATCTGTAGTTTGTTTATTTCATGTTGTTTTAAGTGTCTTGTATCTTGTTTTGTTCTTTCATAATAAAGGTATATAGGCTGGAAACCTTAAGTCTGCGGGCTAATGGTCTTAAGGATTGTTGAAATATACAATCTTGACTCAGGTGTAACAACGCCACGTACCTCTTTTCTTGCATTCTGTGGGTCGATGATAAGATAATGATTGAATTAAGAATAACTATTGGAAAATGATAAATGATGCATGGATCTGTGTGCTTGAAATGTTTATTGGTTTTCGCTTTGCTTTTGATTCCTTGTGCAACATTGAGCACTGATCTATTATCACTGAGTTATTTGTTCACTTAGAGAAAGTTTATGTAATTAAAATGTTTCTTAAGATTTCAATGAATTCTAGAACTTGTTTGATGGTCACTCGAGGCGAAATCCTAGACTGTGCAACATTGGGGAAATGATTTAGGCCATCTTTGGACCGTTTGAGCATTAATAGCCAACCTTGACTGAAATTGATCCCTAGTTACCCCTTTGAGCCTTTGTAAGCCTGTTTCTTTGTTAACTCACTAAAAGATTTCCTAACCTCAAATGAATTTGTTCCAAACAGTTTATCCCTTACCTACGAGCATGTAGATCATTCGCAATTAAATTTGGAGCTATGTTCTGGTTTTGGGAAGTTAGAGGAGGTTGGGATGTGTCATGAGCAATACAAGTGAGTTCTATTGTGTTTAAAAAAAAAAGAAAAACAGAAAAAAAAACAATCTGTACTTATCGTCCACGTACTTACACATTGAGGACAATGTGTTGTTTAAGTGTGGGGGAGGGAAAGTGTAAAAAAAAAAAAGAAAAAAAAAGAACAAAAGAAGAAGAATAAGAGATCTATACCCTTAAGTGCTCTTAAAAAGAATGAAACAACAAAGTGTGGGGGTGTAGTTTTCTTTTGTTTTCTGCAAAAAAAAGAAAAAAGAAAAAAGATTGAGTGTTCTAAATAAGTTTGGGGGAGTAAACTGGTGAATTGAAATGAAGTTGTGTTATAGGGTTGAGCTCTACATAGTCTTGAATGATTTATGTGTTTGTGGTGATTTGAGCCAAATTATTATCCTTTATCATACCTTCACCCAAGCCAAACGTTACAAGCTTAATAAAGTCTACTTGATCCTTGGTGTTGTGCATGTCTACATTAGTGGAGAGTGACTTGAAAAGCAGGCCTATGGAGTTCATTTATACACACATCTTCAATATTAAATATGATTCATTTTTATGCATAAACTAATCCGGGTTAAAAGTGATTAGGTGAGAATGGCTGTACACACACACACTTGAGGAATTGAAGTGAAGCGAAACTAATCCTTGAGATGAAATTCTTGATCAAGTGCATTATTTTGAAGTTTTTCTTGGGTTGTAATTAAGAACAATCTTTGAGGCCTATTTTTAAGTTAAAACATGTGTGTTTTAATTTTTCTTTGATTCTGTTTAGATTTAGTTTTGTTTTCATATCGTTGTTGTTGCTCGAGGACTAGCAAAGTCTAAGTGTGGGGGAATTTGATAAGTGTCTATTTATAAATCATTTTCAAATCAATTCGTCCATGTTTCTTTGCTATATTCCTTGGTATTTTTATGTTTTTGTGTGGTTTTGATGTTGTAGGAGTTTTGGAGCAACTTGCACAAAAATGGAGTAAAACCTTTCATTTTCACCTCTGCTAGTCAACCATCTTCTCGGATTTAATTGTATTGATATACAATGGACCCGATGACATATCATATACCGTTGAAAAGCTCTCGAAGTCTACTTTTTGGAGAAATTTACGGTTTATGAATCCATTCAGTGTACCGAAAGTTGTAATCCAAACAGTGTGAGAAGTGTAGAAATGTAATTCCACACATCACTGTAGCATGTATAATACGGGACACTGTAGCACGTTACTGTAGCAGAGTATTTAAACACATGTTAGGGTTTTATTTCATAACTTGAAGAGGGGAGAACGTGGTGGAGGCTTCAGCTCTGGAATTCTTTCATCTCTTGGAGTTCTTGAAGGAGAAAGGAAGCTTCGAAAGAGGAAGAACTACAATCCAAAGAGAATTACATCAAATTTGCTAAGTTTTTCCCTTCCCTTTCATTTTCTGGAATGTCTCCATGTTGTATTGTATTTACCACGTTCTTAAACATGTGTAACTGAATCTGAATTGGTTGAGGGTGATTTCAAAGCCCTGATATGGTTTTTGTGAGTTGATTGTGCAAGAAGTTGTTATCCAATTCTCTAATTGAAGTTGCTTGTATTTTCCCATATCTAAATGCTTATGATTGCTTACTGATTGTATTTGGAATGGCCAACTGAATATAATCTATTGTTGTCTATTGCTAGATTAGAAATCTTGATCCGTAATGTCATGAATTTCCAATCATTAGTAGCAAAATTGTGATCAGAGATTGCAATTGGAAAATACAACCTAGGTTAAATAATCTGAACTTGTGTGAGTAGTGCTTAGATCAACCTATCTTTCTCATCGTAATGCTTCCATTGAATTAAACTTAGAGAGCTTGTTCTAGGTTGTTGAATGGATAGAGATTAAATAAAGAGCTTGTTTTATTTAACAACAAAGTAAGGAAAGATTGGGATAACAGAGCTTGTTGTTATCTACGGATGATAACTACAATGCTGTAATTGGATTACAATTCTATGTTAATTCACAAATTCATATCTTGTGGCAGAGAATGAACTCTTAACCAAGTGTCTCTCATTGATTTTTCACTCCATTTAAATTTGCTTTGTGTTATTCTTCATTTGCTTTCGTATTAAGTTTAGTTAATCAATCAACAAAACCCCCCCTGTTTAGTTTATTATTGTTGGAAAATAATAAATTCAATTAGAATCAATCCTTGTGGGAACGATATCTACTTATCACTTTATTACTTGTGCGACTAGTATACTTGCTAGTTTCAAACGCATCACCAAAAGACTTGATGAGTTCAGCAAATTCATCATATCTATCTGCTGACTCTGGTTTCCACTTAGCCTGTGAAAGTACATGACATTAAAACTTAGGTGCTAAATAGGATAAACAAGTAATAACACAAAAATAAAATAAAATAGTACCATTTAAAGTAGGTCCACTTATAAAAAAACCAACCTGGAATAACTTGTCAAACTTCTTGTTCAAGTACAATGATCCATGGTGGCAAAAAAATTTTAACCCCTCAAGAACAAACAAAAATTTAAGTAAAAAAAAAAAAATCTATGGACCTATTGGTAAAAGGACCAAATTAATTCATCAAAACCTTAAATATTTGTATATATAGACACCACTACCATCTACGGAAACCTTATTCAACATGCTAAAACTATCTTTGACACAACAATGACACAACTTGTGGACTTTAATATATTCACAAAAACACAATAATTTTCTAATTACAAGTTTATAAACACTTATGATGTTAATTTAAAAAAATTATAAAGTATTACCTTATCTATATATATTTGATGAATCATAGTTGTCAACTGCTACATCCAACCAACTAAATGAACATTAATGCAGAGTGAAGACATACCTAGAAACTGGAAACTCAACTAGCTCTGATCTCCTTAAACTGAAGCAACTGCATGCAATAAATCATGATCTTGTAACTATCAATTCCACCATACCTACATTCAAAGCATACAAAGACATAGTGTTTCAACAAGAACTTTCAAACACAAAAATGAATGATTAAACAACCAGTTAAACTTTACAAATCCTCTTTTCCAGACTCTAGCTTTGACAAGCCTTTAAAAAGGTAACTATGGTAAACATAAGCCAAAATATGAGATAATTATCGATTGCCTTTATCAACAGTCAGCAAGAAAACTCAACATCTCCATTGATGCTATTAAGTGATATGTTTAAAACTAAAAGGATAGGCTAAAGCACAATGTTTAATATTTAATTTAAGGGAGAGCCCAAAAGTCAACCATGCAATTAACTTTTTCCAATAGTCTTGATATCACACTTATCCACTACATGCAAACCTGGTCAAAACGCTTCCCAAGAATAGTCTTTGGATCAATGGTCCAAAGAATACAGTTGTGTACTACCACCATAAAAACGTCCAGTATAGAAATCAATAAAATAAGAACAATAATTTAATGAACTCAGATTCCATTTAGACTTTTAAGATGAACAGGACCACCATGAATTCTAATACATCTTTCCAGGTCCAGCTTCACCAAGCTCATCAAGCCAGCAAAGGCACTAATTCGGGCAGTAATTGCATTATTTCTTCTAAAACTCAAACTTGTCAGGTTTGAGAGATCTAAAATATTTTCACAATATATAGTTGGAAGAGTTTATTAAAATTAATTCTTTGTAAATCCAAAAGGGTTTCTCGTATTCGGTCAATCTAAAGCATGAGTACTATCTTATCAAATTGTCTTTTCCCAATCTTAATTACTTCACATAAACAAGCAAGTTAATTACTTTAGTTTAATTAATTAAGGAGCTATCTTTCCATATATTATATTTTTATCTTAGATTTAATGGAGAAAAATAGTTAATTAATCATTAATTATTATTATTATAATATGGTGGTGGGAACAACAAATTAAATCAGTATTTGGTTAGTCGCCCCATGTCATCTTTAAAGCTAGACATAAGGGCAAAATGCATGCACACTCACACAGTAACTCAATCATATTGAAAACAATGTGTTTCTCATTCTTCTGAAGAATATCTCTTTTATCGTCCTTTGCATTTATTTTCTAATTACCATTCTAATATTTGTTTTCATATTGGGCTTCCTTTTGAGGATATATACAAATTTATACTAATAATTACCATTTTAATTCACTAGTCACACACATAGCTCTTACATAAATACAACCCAACAAGATGACAATTGTTAGTTTGGCTAATTAATCAACCCTAGCACATCCAATTTCATATGTTAGTAAATAGTAAATACAAGAACAATAATATGATTAATCCTAAGTTTTTATTCCAAATTTTACACTCAATTATTGTGCTTGGCACTTGTGAGCATGGTGATGGGAAGCCATGCGGTGGATACTCAATTATTTTCATAGACAAAAGTTCAACAATCTCATTTATTTTTCGACTCTGAAAATTACTTATATAAGTAAGCAACAATGCCTAGGATTATACATAGAAGAACGATATCAATGTAGAAGTTGTGACTGGACCTCAATTGAAAATATAAATATAAAAGATCTTAAAGTTGGGAACAATCTTAACATATGACAGGAGTAGTTGAGTAAGGAGCACAAATAAGGTATACAAGAACGAGTTCACAATTCAAAAGAAGTAGTGTCCAAATTTAGAAGTAGTACCAACTTCATAAATTCCAACTTCCAAGAGCTTTTGACATAAAAAAAATCAAAATCAGGGCTTTCATTGAAGTAAAAATGGAAATCTCTATCTAGGCTTTTTAACAAATCTCTATCTAGACAAAACAAGCAACTTAAGAAAGCAATAGTAAAAATTAAGTTCATGAAACTACCATATTTGATTTATTTCTAGGAAACCTAGATAGCGTAAATAGAATGGTTGAGTGGTTAAAGCATTGTTATGAAACTCTACTCTATTAAAAGGGAAAAGGGTTTGAATCCCAATTGATGCAAGTTTTTTATACATTTTAATTAATCAAACCTTAATAACTCAACTAACCTTCACCACCAGCCATGTACAATTGAGCACACATCATAACTAGTTGACAGTTTAGTAGGAGGGAAGCTAAGTAAACAAATGGCCATAAGCAAGTGATTAAGGAAATCGAATAATGTAAAAGCAATAATAATAAATAATGTAGAAATAATGTGTATATATAGCTAATTAATGATAATAGTAAATAATTAGTTAAAATGATCATAAATTAGTTAATATTAAAACAAACAAACAAACTTGGCTTGTTTTCTTAATTTCCAAAGTTTAATTGTATAAAAAGAGATCTAACAAGCTGATGAAATTATAACATAAAAGTAGAAAAATGGCAATAAAAACAAGGCCATTAAAAATCTAATTTCAAAATAAAAAATTCCTATTCAATTCAATTGATTTAACTCAAATTAAAAGGCGCAAATTCAATGATCAAACGAAGCATAAATATACCAACTATGTACATTACAGAAGCCATAGACAAATCAATAATAATCATTCTATTGCTACTAACAAAATCAGATTTTATGCTTACATGCTAACAAGAAGTATATATGCTAAGTTTCCAAAGAAATGTGCCCACATGTTTTAAACGTGATAATGCAATTAAGTTTAATAAAGTATGCCGTCACATTAATAAGAGTGAGAAAAGAATAGATTATACAAAATGCTTCAAGATTTATCCAGGTTCCTATATCTGAATTTAAAATTTTGATGAATTCAAAAATCTATTAAAAAAAAAAACTGATTCTATTAAACATTGAAGAAGATTTGAAGATTTGCATATTCCATAACTTTACATTCGACCCCCTACAATTCTGGAATAATTTCACATGTTGCAGTTTCACCCCTGTAGGTGGAAACAGTTCCAGAATGTGCAGTTTCACCCCAGCAACAAAACCAATTGAAGCACATAACCAGTTTAAATCTATCCAATTTAAAGCACATTTAACAAGCATACATATGTACAATACAAATATCAATTCACAGGATTTAAATGACATAATCCATAGAACCAATCCAACAATTAAAAAAAAAAAATCTTCTCTTGACATTTCATCAAACATCTTGGAAGCCTCTTGTAGAGTACCCAATTCACAATTTATTCCGCTAGTACGACCCATTTCATCCAAAATAAAAAGCACAAATTAAATCCACCAACAATTCATAGCATAAATAATGTACATTCAATACAAATATCTAAGGTTTTGTATGAAATGGGCAAACCATGTTGCTAGTATAAATCAATTGATAGAAGCAAAGTCATGGTTAAGAAAAGCCGACAACCTATTAATTAATGTTCATATCTCACCCATGTAATGGAAGTAGATGTAAATAAAACATAAAACCCACCCATCCAAACATTTCTACCACTCAAATGCTTAAATATCCAACCTTAAATACGGATCATTCTGGACATTCTTTCTCAATCCAATGGAAGACTTAACACTCAATAACATTTTGCCTCAGATCTAAGAGAGAAAGAGTAGAAGCCAAACTTACCTGGAATCGAAGAGGGCTAGGATTGAATTCGTCGAAAGAAGCAAAGAAATCATTTCTATCTCTTTTCTTCTTTTTGTTAGAGAAGAAATTGAGCAAGTCTTCCATGAAATATGTCACCAAGTCGAGCATGTTCTTCTCTTTGTTATTTCACATAAGCTATGACTTCCGATCTAGGGTTCAAAAGATTTGAGAGTGACTTTGGATCTGGGGTTAAAAAGAATGAGAAGAAATTTAGGGATTTTGAGGTTTTGTTTGAAACGAAGAAGATGGAGATGTGAAGTTGACAGAGTATAGATAGAGAGTTAGGGCACAAAGAAGACTTGAGAGAAGAGGACCGCAAAGGCTTGAAAAATTTTTAGTGAATGAGAAGAAGATTGTTTTATTGATTTTGTTGGGTGAGGAGGGGGAAAAGAAAAGATGGAGGGAAAAATTAACAAAGTAGAGCCAAAAGGGAAATTATCGACAGGGGAAAGAGACAAAATAAAATATTTATCACTATTTTAAGAAATATGATAAATAGATGATTAAAAAAAAGATAAAAAATGACAAATATTTTTAAAAGGTGGGTTCGACTCTCATGTTATATTTCACACTTCTTTAAAAAATCATCAAATAAAAGAATTGCAAGTGTCAAATATGAAAAGAAATTCTTGTAGTGAAAATATAAAGGAGGTAGGCCAATTTATTCTTACAAAATGATTGAGGGCAGGGCCAATAGAGGTAGCCATCATGGAAGAGAGTAGAGGTGGCTACGAGATAGAGGAGTTTTGACATGAGGAACAATGACACCGCGACGGTAGAGAAGGGGAGCCATAATTTTAGGGTTCAATTTGGGGTTGAATTAGATTGATTTGGGGCTAGCTAATTGAATTTAAAGCTAAATTGCACACCATTAAAAGGCCAAAATGTCATCGTTTGCATTTCTCTTTTTATATAGATTAACTAATTTAATTTTTTTAGTTATAATTTGTGCCTTGAGATTTTAAATATTAATATATTTATTTAACAATAAAATTATATTATTTAATTTTTTATTAGTTATAATTTTTTAGCCAAAGATTTTAAATTCTAATAATTTTGTATTTAACAGAAAATTATATTATTTCAATATATATTTATCTTAGTATTTTAATTTCTTAATAATTATTTAAATAAATAAGTGAAATCATTGTAGTTTTACATAAATTTTAAAATTAAAATAATTTCATTTATTTCTTAAAGTTTATATATTATTAATTTTGTGAATTAATATATAAATTAAATAATAATTTAATTTACTCCTAAGTTGAGGTTTTTGCAACGTGCAAGACATGCACGTTGCCAAAAGGTAGATTTCACAACATACACATTGTGCACATTGCGAATTGCTTATTGCCGTAGACCCTTTTTCTTCTAGTGAATGCACCGTTCCATATTAAATATTTTAATAAAAAATTATTTGACCAAAAAATACTTTGTTGTGATTTTAATTAATAAAATATTAATTTCAAAATTGGTCAAACATGGTCAATAAAAAATTTATGTCACAAAGTTTTTGATAGAGTTAATTTCTATCACTATTCTATCATAAATTCTTGATAGACAAAAAATATATCATATGTACATCATTAATTTTTTGATAGATCATAATTCTATCATGACTTTGTCATCTTTTTATGATAGAACGATTTTTATCATAAAGTGTGAGTCATCTATTCCCATTTTTCTTGTAGTGTGATTCTAAACAAATTTCTTTTCTAACAAGAAATTATGTCAAGTTCATGAAAAGAAATTTCAGGAAAAAGAATTAAATGATATGATTTAGTTCTTGAATTTTCTTTTTTTCTTCTTTAATTTTTTCATTATGTCAAGTTCATGAAAAGAAATTTCAGGAAAACAAATTCCCATTTGCTTGTGGCAGATATGGATATGACTTATGGTATTCAATTCCATACTTCCCAGACAAGGCCTTAGTCTCAGCTTAGAAATGAACCCCATTGTCAATCACGACATGATATGGTACTTCAATTATGATATTCTTTTCGATGAACTTTGCCATCTGTCTTGCCCCAATTTACTATAGGATGCAGCTTCTATCCACTTGGTGAAGTAGTCAATCGCCACCACCACATATCAATGTCTATTAGAGGCTGATGGCCTTATTTTGCCTATAATATTAATGCCTCATATAGAAAAGGACCACAATGTCGTTATTCCTTGTAGCACCAATGGTGGTTGGTTAATCAAATTTCAATTCATCTGGCATTGGTGACACCTTTTCACGAATTGGACACGATTTATCTCCATGGTTAGCCAATAAAAGCCTTACCTCATTATCTTTTTCGCAAGCATTAGCCCATTCTTGTGTGGCCCACTTACATCATTATGGATTTTCTCCATGAGCCTTCTAGCTTTCTCATCGACATACCTTAATTGCATCTCTTTTGGCATTGTCATGTACATCACTACTTGATGACAAGTAAATTTTTGGGCCAACCTTCACAGTACAGCCTTGTCCTTCTCATTGACCTTATCTAGCAAATCCTCTCTTCTAAGTATTTCTTCAAATCATAGAACCATGGCTTCTCATCCACTTAGACTTTTATTACATAGGGTTCCATGTAGCAAGGACCCCATGTGATATTACTATTAGCCTCACCAACAGCTCTTGAGTACTCACCCAAACTTATGCCAAAGAAGCTAAAGCATTAGCCATCTGATTCTCATTTTTAGAAAGATGGATGAAGGTATCCTACTTAAACCTCCTAATCAGCCTTCTAATGTGCTCAAGATGCAGTTTTAACCTTCTTCCCTTAAATCCCAATCTTCATTGGCTTGATAGATGACTGATTTCGAATCTCCCAAAACATCTAATCTCCCAAAACTTTTATTTCATCGATACACATCGCAATCACGATTTCTAGGCCAAAGGCACAGGCTTCATATTCAGCCATGTTATTGATGACTCCAAACTCTAGCTTCTTAGCAAAAGGAATGACTTCTTTAGTTGGTAAGACCAAAATAACTCCTATTCTAGCATCATTTTAATTGATAGCTTCATCAAAGAACATCCTTTATCCCACTACCCAAATTACCCCTAGATGTTCATCTACGAAATCCAACTCCTATGGTTCAATATCATCTATTAGATTTATGGCCAATAACTCTATTACTACTCTTTCTTTTACCACCTTCTTGATGATGTATTCAATGTCGAATTCTGACAATTGAACCAGCCATCTTGCAAACTTCCCTACCAAGGATGGTGCTTCATAAAGATTCTTCATCGTATCCTCCTTCGAGACAGCCTTAATCTTATAAGACTGAAAGTAGTGCCTCAACTTCTTTGAGAGTCATGCCATGGCTAAGGACATCTTTTCATGTAACTATACTTCATCTCGTATGGCAACAACTTCTTGCTAAGATAGTAAATGGCATGTTCCATATTGTTCTCATCTTCTTATGCCAGCATAGCACCAATTGCTTTGTCCTTAAGAGCTAAGTAGAGAACCAAATTCTTGCCAGACTTTGGCAATCTCAATATAGGTAGATTTTGCAAATACTTCTTAATCTTCTCAAATGCCTCTTGGAGCTAATCATCCCACGTCACTGGCTAATCCTTTTTTAGGAGCTTGAAGATCAGTGCACAAACTGTCATCAATTTGGTGATGAATCGACTGATGTATTGGATCTTCCCAAGAAACACTCTAACTTCTTTTCCTGTCTTGGGTGATGGCATCTCAATAATCGCCTTAACTTTGTTAGTATCTACCTATATCCTCTTCTTACCAACTATGAATCCTAACAACTTCCCTAAGGTGACTCTAAAAACACATTTCTTTGGATTTAGCTATAGCTTGTACTTCTTCACCCTTTATAGGAATCTGTCTAATGCTTCAAAGTAACCATCTCGAGTCTCAGATTTCACCATCATATCATCTACATATACTTCTATCTTCTTATGGATCATATCATGTAATAGTGTCATCGCCATTCGTTTGTACATTACCCTTGTATTCTATAACTTGAATGGCATCGCCTTGTAACAATAGGTTCCCTACTCTATAATGAAGGTTGTTTTCATCTTGTCCTCATTGGCCATTATTATCTAGTTGTAACTAGAAAACCCACCTACAAAAGAGAATATCACACTGGCGACAACACTATCTACCAATACATCAATGTGAGGCAAAGGACAATCATCGTTCAGAAAGGCCTTGTTCAAGTCTTTATAATCAACATATTTTCTGACCCTTTCATCCTTCTTTGGCACTGGCACGATATTTGCTAACCATTCTAGATATTTCACCACATCTAGAAACTTGGCTTCAATCTGCTTAGAGACTTCTTCCTTGATTTTCTGATCCCATTCTGATCTTAACCTCCTAAACTTCTACTTGATCGACTTCATATATGGATACGTCAAAATTGTATGCTTGTCGATACTTCTATCGATTCTAGGCATGTCATGATAGGACCAAATAAAGACTTCTTCATATTTCTTTAGTAGTTTTTTGAATCTCTCTCTTCAGGAGTTGTATCAAATGCAATGTATATGTTTTTGGGTTTTTCAATTGTACCAAATTAATGTCATGAGTTTGAATGACATGGATATCAAATATGCTAGTGAAATGCAAATTATTATGCATAATGCCATTAGGATAAACATCAAACAAGTAAGCAAAATTACTCTTTATTGCATTAAACTTTGAAACATAAATAACGTTTGCTTCTTCAAAGAGGTTAAAAACAAATACATCTCCATAATAGACAAATTTGATGCCTCTTCTAATGAAAGCAGCAAGGTCGACAGATGAGTCCATTGGTGGCTCTCGAAGCTTCTCTTCCTTAATCTTCATATTTTCCATCTCTTTAGTCAAGTCATACCCTTTGGAGATTCCATCTTGAAGGATATCCTTGAAAATTTCAAATCTGGGCTTCAACATTCCATGGTAAACCTATGGTTTCTTAGCTCCCGCATACTTTGTATCTTGGGTTTAATAAACTTGATGAACTCTCCCTTCTTGTGCTTTAAGTCTTCTTCTTCATTGGACACATAGCCTAACCCTCTTGTAGTAGTTTGGCCCTTGAAATCTATAAGGGATGGCAATCCATTTCTATTCTTCCCAAGACCAATTCCTAGCAAGTGCCCCTGTTTCTTCATTATTTCAACAACAATTAGACTGATCTCGTCTATCATGGCTACATGGAAACCATCCATATAAGATATCTATCCAACCTTCACACTCAAAGTAGTAGGTGCAATGGCTGAAGCAGCATGGATAGTCACTATCTCTCCATCCAAGTTGAAGTGGATCTTCTAATGCAAAGTGGAAGGAACTTCACCAAGGGGATGGAACTATGCTCAACCTAACAAAATAGTAAAGTGATAGGAATGTCAAGTACAGTGAACTTAGTCACAACTTCAATAGGCCCAGTCTTCACTAGCGCCTTGAAAATCCCAATGGCACTCCTTTTCAAGTCATCATGGGCCTTGATCACCATCTCACAAGGCTCAAGGTCATCTTCACTAACCCCATACTTGTGCAACACCTTCATAGGCACTAAATTAATCGTGGACTTATCATCCTGTATAACACAAGGAGACATCTTCCCACCGATCTCTAAAGTGATGAACCAAGGCTTATCGTGGTTCCTCCTTTTGAAGGGTAAGTCATCATCGATGAAGGTGATTAGACCCCTCTCTTTTACCACCTTGGGTTCTCTTCCAATCATGGTAGCCAACATCTCATTTGGAGTGACGGCCATTGATATCTTCATCTCTGCTAAAGCCTTCACCATGGCTTCTTTATGCTTTTGAGATGAAATCAACAAGTCTTAAATATTGGCATTCGCCTAAGTCTTTTTCAATTGCTTTATTAATTGGTATTCTTCTTCCTTGACCTCTTCCTTGGCAACTTTTTTGCCCTTCTCAACAGTCTTTTCTTTCTCGACTGGTTTTTCCTTCTTTTTCTCATGGTAAAATCTACCACTCCTTGTTTCTCCTTACACATTCCCACTGTCCCCTTTGAGCATTTCTCCCTTATGTGTTTCTCCGTCATTTCTCACTTCTATTTCTTCTTCATCACTACTAACGTCAGCCAAAAGTTGGGAATGGTTTTTACTTTAGGAATGTCATCCCATATTCCCATAACTCTCACCTCCTTACACCTTCTAGGTAAACGCTCTCGCTTCACAAGGCTCTTAACTCACTTACCCTTCTTAGTTTCACTACCCTTCTTCACCTTAAGTCTTCTAGGTGGTGGGCCTTTTCTAACCCCTCTTTTAGCCATCCACTTCTTGGTAAAGACACTTATTGATACAGGTTTCTTGTTAATAGATGCTTTTTCATCTTCAACTCCAACTTCTTCTTCATCTTTTTTTTCTTGTTCCTCTTCCTCATGGTCCCTAAGGCACACAAATTTGAGCTCCAAGGTTTGCTTGACCTCTTTCATAGTAGTGTTAGTCCATCCACCTTTCACCTTTTCAATGATCTCCTTGGGCTTCTCTTCCATAGGCTTCCTGTTGGTGGCCACCTTTCTAGTGGACCCTTCTTGCTTCTCAAGCTTGGACTTCTCTTTTCTTTTGGCTCTACTCAATGCTCCCTTTTTATTGAAAGAGTTCATGACTTATTCCTTGGTCAAGCCCAACCCAATCATGTTGGTCATTGGAGTAGGTACCTGATCATAGTCAAATAGTGGGTTGCTTCTTGTGTTGGACTTCCAGCTCCAGATCAAGAATTTGACCCTTGTCAATCAAGTCTTGGATCTCATGGTTTAGACAAGTATAATCATCAGTCTTGTGACTGGACACTTGATGAAACTTGTACTTGTCGTGATGCCTCTAATTCCTTGGTAATGGATTTGGAAGCTCTCTTCATGGCAATGGCTACAAGATCCCTTTGGCCCTTAATCTAGTAAAGATCTTTGACAATGGTCTTCCCAAACAACTAAACTTCCTTTGTTGGGTGATTTCTTTCACCTCAACATGCTTCGTGCTAGACCCAACAGCTTGATGGTACTGCCTTTGATTTCTTTGAGGGTAACTGTTATTGCTTCTCTTTGGTTTGGCCTCCAAATCTTCTATTTTGATGCCCGAATTATACAAGTCTTCAAATGTTTTGATTGCAAGCCCACAAGCCTATCTCCAATGAAAGGATGGATCCTATTGATCACCATACATATCCACGGCCTTGTGGTTATCTTGGTAGCTTTGGCCCTCCAACAGACTAAGTACTCCGAAAAAATCTCATTGGGCTTTTGGTGAGCCATCTCCAAATCCCTGAAGGTTACCTTTAGTTCGGTATTGTGGCGTATTGTTCGACGAACTACTTAGATAATTCCTCCCAATCTTCTTGAACTCTTATGGGAGGGTTACAACCATACTATCGCATCATCTTCTAATGATAGCATATAATACTTAAAATGTACTCCTTCATCAAAAGAGTGGTGGCAATGAAAGTAGCATACTATCTCAAATGTGTCTTTGGATTACCCTCTCCATTGAATTTGGGCAAATCTGGCATGCCAAACTTCGATGGAAAATTGTTATCCCCAATAAGCAAGATGTCATCTAGGTCTTCAACCCCTTTCAGCCCCTTCTTACTCAAGAGAGACTGGACCTTTTCCATGTCCTTGGCCAATTACTTGATCGATTCGGGCTTGTCTTGGTTGGTTGGGCCTTTCACCCTACCTCTACTTTGGCTAGTCTCACTCTTATCACAACTATTACATTCGAGCGACGGCTGGTTCATGCGATTAGGCCCATTTTGTATAGCATCAATGAGTTGGGCCATCTATTGTTGGAGTATAGTCATATCAGCCCTCAATTGGGTTATCTATTCACTGTTGTTGTTAGATGCAACAATTTCAGCGATTGGTTCCTCTTATCTTCTCAAATGACCACCTTGTCTAAAACCTAAGCTATTATGGTTGCAAAACAAAGGTGTTAATGTCATGCATGCAGGCATCATTGTCTAACCTAAGTTATTATGGTTGCAAAACAAAGGTGTTAATGCCATGCATGCATGCATAATATGATGCATGCTCATACAAGGGCATAGAGATACTTTCAACCTTCCAACCTTATTCCTCCCACACATGTGAGGTTGACTCTCTTTTCTTATGATTTTTGGCCTCATTTCCAAGTCATCAGCATGAGATATGGGAATGCGAGATTCTCTCTCCTAATTCTAGCATTCAAGTTGATGTTGGATTCTGCATGATTATCATAACATGGCTCTAATGTCATGATAACCTTAACTCATGGTATATGCCTCATTTTGTTCTTATAGGTGATTGACATGTGGCATTCGTTCATGGATCCATGAGGTTTGAGTCCTTGTGATTCTAATCATATGAAATTTAAATCCATAAACATTCATTTCCACATGGGTTTTAGATATTCATCATATTGGAAATTTCTAGATTCATCTATATTGGCTTAAGTCTCAAGGGTCCAACAGTCTAGGCTTCTTCGAGTGGGAGATGCTCCCTTGGGTTGGTCTCCTTTTATACCAGATTAATGGTACATGCTCAAAGGTATTGACAGCAACATAAGTTGTCTAATGGTCAAATGGAGCCAAAGACTTCTCATGCCAATGCCACACGGGTAGTTTAGGTAGTTGGTGCTCATTATGTGCAAAGTGTAGTGATGCAAGGACTCAACTTCTCTTATCCCCAGTGGAGTCGCCACTGTGAATGGGGCTTTCATCCTACTAGAGCATTTGCAACCACGACATTATGTCAAAGCCTCTTTCTAGACTTAAGGGAACACAAATGAGCCATGGGCATGTCTGGAGAATAGAGTCGCCACCCAATTATTCATTTAGGAACAAATGTAATCTGATCCCTCGCTTTAGGACCTAAATTACCTTCGTCCCTTCAAAGATAGGTTCGAGAAGTTAGATAGTCATTCGCCTCGCCTAGATCTAAATCCGGCCTCCACTAGGGTATACCAAATAAAAATAGCTTAAGTTATTAAACAATCCGCTTAAGTTGTTCGTTTTATGCACACATTATTTATTTTATCTTTAATAAACACATGTAAGATATATTCAACCAATAGCAACTACATATTCATACAAAGAAAGAGGAAGGAGAATAGAGTTACATTGTTCTTCAACATTAAAGTAAATTCTACTTCTAACACTTCAAATATAGCATTCATATAAATCAAGTATTTCATAATGAAAAGCATGTTTATGCATATTACATATTGACTATAATAAAGTCAATTCAAGACTCGATAAATAAGGAATTCCTTACTTACCATCACATGTGAGCCTATTCATTATTTATCAAGCCTCTTCATGGTATTATTCATGCATATTCATATATTCATTCATTTTAGTGATCGTCCTTTACCATCAATATGAGTCCACTACCACTTCATGGCATCATACAATCATAATTTATCATTCATATTTATAATCATGGTAAATAATTCAAAACAAAATCAATTAAAATCATAAACAAAGCCATAAAGTAGAATCAATAAAGTAGAATCATGGCACTTCAACCTAATTTCATAATTCTATCATGGTAATTCTACCTATTGCTATTCTAGCATAATTCAATTGACAATGGTAATTCTAAATAAGACAATTCTAGTCTAGACATGAAATTTCAAGCCTAATCATGGTTATCATGGAAACCATGGCATATTCTCGCCCAATTCAATCAAAGATGGCAAAACATGGCTATTCTAGCCTAACTCAAGCAATCAAAGCAAATCATGGCAATTTTTGCCTATTCCATGCTATTTCCTAGCATGCTTCAAAGCAATTCATCATAAGTTTCATTCCTAGCATGTTCTGATCATGTGATCTTAAGCATATTTCTAAGTATTCACAAAGAAAATAAACTTCCAGCATGATTCTAAATAAACAAGAGATTGATGACTTACCTTGACAAGTCTATCCAACTTGCAAGACAAATAAAAGCCTAAACAATTCAAGAAACCTCTAAACATGCTTCCACGCTTCAAAATAAAACCTAAACATGTTTATTCTAAAATAAGAAAAATAAAGAAGAAAGGAGGAGGGAGAAGAGAGAACTGCTATCAAGACGTGCCCTCTTTTGGTTTAGAGTAATAGAACGCCTAAAAAAACTTTAAACTAGAAAAGACTGCTCGAATTTTCAAGTGTGTCTTCAAGAGAGAGAAGAGAAGATTTCAATGTGTGAGTGAAAGTGAGGAGATGGTGTATTTATTTAGTGGAGGGTTGAAGTTGAAAAAGGAGGTAAAAAACAAAAAAGGAAGGTCTAAATCAAAATTTCCCAAAATTACACGAAGAAGTGCCAGCCAGCTATGGGTGGACCACCAACCGGTGATAGGACAACCAACCGTTGGCCAGTTGTGGCCCACCGAACCCCTTGGTTTTTTCCTTTTTTTTTTTTACTGCAGTCCCTTCTGACCTTCAACTGCTCAATTGCACGTAACTCTTTGAGTTCAACTCTAATTTGTGATCTATTAAATATTGTGAAAACTAGACATCTGTATCTTCATAACAGTATATAACTCATCACCAAATTCCTCTTGTATTAATTTTTGTGATTTTTCAAAATCATGTGTTGGTTTTTAAAGCTTTCAATAGGATTTTTCTCAACTCTCTTCTTTTTGCGTCCAAGGGCATTTTGGTTATTTTCTTTGCTCTTCATTCATCATCAAGCCCCAAAAATTCAATGTCTAAAGTGGGCGTCTTAAAATCACTAGACTATGCTAGTTGAATAGTATCAGATGGACAATAATTGGTGAACAGTACCAATGGACAGTGTCTGGTGAACAATATTGTAGGAACTGTAACAGGTGAACATTGTCACATGAACAGTAACTATTTATTCCTTGTTCACTTGAACTATGACCTTATTCACCTTTTTATGTCTCTGTTAATCCCTGTCCAATTTTGACTACTAAACCTCATCCTATTAGGCTTAATCTATTTAATTTTCTGAGCTTCTAAGACTAATAGTCCTAGTTGTATGAGAACTTAATCTCATTAAGTCTTTAAGTGGGCTTTGAACACTTAACTAGGTTCAACCCAATTTTTGTGTAGGCTTTTAATTAATCATATTAATATAAGCCAATTAATCTAATTAATTAAACTAACCCAAATACTCCTTTATTATTTATTTAATTAAATAATGAGCGTATTCACTAGTCAAATATTTTTAATTTAATAATGGGGCCTTATTCTCTAATAAACCTAATTAAATTAAAGAATTAATTTGTCAAGTCTAATCTTTGTTCAGAAAATTTGTATCAGCTATATAGAGGACATTGATGGACATATTTAATTACAAGCTCCAATAAGTTTGACTTAATACTCTGTTATCTCATAACTGTAGGGCCCCACCCATTAACGTTGGTCTATTCCACTATAGGTCCAAAGTTGCACTCTCGAATTAAATATTTTTTATAGAAAGCTTAATAATTTAATCTAATTAAACTATTTCTTTAAGCTTTATCCATTCAACATCAGGTTTATATAACGACCCTTCATGGAATACCAATAATTAGAGCTGGGTATGATTTACCGTGTTACTCATCCAATTACATCTTGAACCCTTGATACCAGTTTTACACCATTCAAATGAGTTAAGATTTATTAAAATTAATCTAAAATCAATCTCAATTTAATGAAAAACTTTCATTAAACACTCGGCCAAGATTCTCCCAAATAAGACCTTGCAAAACCATTAAAGTGGTATTATACAATCCTTTCAGAGTCATGAATTCTATATCTATGGTATAGTGTCTACTAGCATATAGATCTTACGATCCCAACTAGCCAAGGTATCAACCTTACTCTTAGAGATCTCACTTTTTATTCTAGTCAAAGACCACAACCTGTATACTAGAGATACACTACCCTCTCAGGATTAAGGTAGGGATGCTTTTAGTGCTCGATGTAGAAATTCACATTCGGTTATGGTATTTCCACCATATGAATAATTTCTACATGGTCTGTGTTCAATGCATTCATAATGCACAGTGTCTTTGTCCTGAAGTCAACTACTTCAAATGGTTAGACTCACTATTTCCCTATTCAAGACAAACAACACAACAACCTTGTCCAAACAAAGCTCCTAGCTTTTGTTTATAAGTCTTGAGCTAGTTTTGAGCTATGACAAAATTCTATGTCTTAGATATATCCCATATATATAGAAACTTTGTCAGTGTACAAGCCCTAGAACCATTAGTCATTGATACGGTCACACTTGGGTAATTTATAAATAATAAATTTTATTAATTTATAACAATAATGCTTATACAATTATGGAAAAACATCCATACTCTTAAGACAGATCTCTAACACTTCACTCAACCTCTCAATATTCGTAAGCAAAATCTATTAATTTGGATGCTGCATAATCAAGCTTCAGATTTGCTTAAAGATTCACATCTGAGAAGTATTGATCCAAAATTTTAAACCATTGAGAAATGCTATCAGTATGAATACAAAAGTCACAAATAATGAAAACCTTATAAGGAGAATCATATCCACAAATACCTAATTTTCTATTGATGAAACATAATGAGAACAGGTTCATAATAAGCTTGTGTAGCCATAGGGACCAAAATGATAAGAATAAAAAAAACTTAGAGGACTAAAATAATTGATTTTAAAGTCAAAATTCTGAAACATTAAGGCCTAAAAAAGACAAAAATTTGGGGGGCTAAATCAATAGCCATGGCAACCAACAATTTGTGATTTAAGGACAATTTTTTGAAGTGAAAAATGATGATTTGATACTTGGGCTTTGTGGATCGACCAACATGGAATTCAATGGACTGAGAGGTGTCTATTTACTTGTCACCAGTGATAGTGGTTGTAAAGGTGGAGCGAAGAACTTTCAAGATTGATTTTGATGTTGTTCCACCGAGATTCTAACAATGGCAAAGAAGAAAAAGTTGCAGATTTTGGGTTGATCTATTCAATGCTAATGAAGGTGTTACAAACATAGATGTCTGGTGGTGGTCAATAAAGGCAGTAGTGGCATGATTAACAGTGGCAACAATTTTTTTTTTATAGTGGAAGTTGATGGATGATGGAAAGTGTTGAAATTAACTGATGGATGATGATGGATTTAGTAGTTATGAAATTTCTAAATAACAAAAGATAAATAGTGGATAGGGGATCAAACCACGTTTTGATACCAAATGATAAGGTACGAGGTCCTTTAATTTAAAGAAATGACGGTTTAATGTAGACGAAGGAAATGTGAGAAACTAATAGAAAAAAATTGAGGGAGAAAAATAATCGTTTATTAAAAGGATAAAAAAATCCATATTCAAATAAGCTAAGAAATAAAATAACTAGAGACACTTATTTAAAGTGCAAACAAATACAACTT
This sequence comes from Boswellia sacra, assembly GCA_013180625.2. NCBI lineage: Eukaryota > Viridiplantae > Streptophyta > Magnoliopsida > Sapindales > Burseraceae > Boswellia > Boswellia sacra. Next base: position 9,916 of record SNVD02008291.1, on the reverse strand, counting down.
GACTAGGAGTTAGATTTTCATTAGGACATAGGAATCAGATCCAAACTAGAAATAATAGAGATGATTCCTAAACAAAAACAAAAACTATTTTAAGACTTTAACCCCTATTCAAATTCATTCCAATTTAAAAAGTCAAAATCCCTAATAATAATAATAATCCCTAATTTATTGAAATCCTTAAAAATCAAACACAAATCCAATTTTATTCATGTCTTATCCTACATTAGTTTGTTTTTAAATTTTGAGTTTTTGCTTTCAAAATTCAATAAGAATATGTGGTTGGATTTATCATTTTTTTTTTAAATGATATGTGGTTAACATTGATTTGTAATATATTGGTAAACGTACATTTTCAGAAGATGTTTTTTGAGAATGAAAACAAACAAAGCTTTAGACTTCACTAAAACATGCAATTTGGTAAAAATTATTAGAAATATAGATTTTCAAAATAATAATATCAAAATTAGTTTACACAAGTATCAAATATGCCAGATAAGTTAAGATAAATAATAAAATGAAAGAGCTACAACTCACAAATTGATTCACTTAATAAAGTGATGTCCTTAAGATCGATTTCACCCCATCGGGATAAGAAACCTTTGCAGCAAGGTTGATAGTGTTGACCACAAGAACTAATAAACTGCTATCAAGGATGCACTTCCAAATAGTAAGTTATAATGGACTCACCTTAACACCAATTAGAAATTTAATAAACTATTATTCTCTTTTTTCATTGCACCATTTCAACTCAAAGAGTAAGTTATATGTATAGCACAAAGGAGTTACAAAACCTTTTATAACTAATGGAGAAATAAATCAATATTTAATAGTTATAAAGTGAAATAAACCTTTCATTAGAAATGAAATCATTTAAAATGAATTTTATCATAAATATCTATGATCATAGAATTTAGGTAAATAAATATTGTTTGAATTGAAAAATTAGAAAAGAGAATAATAAGTTTTATCATTTGAAACTCTTTTCACTTACTCTCATGATATCCAAAATTTAATATGAAAAGAAAAGTAATTATGTAGAAACAAATTGAAAGAGAGTTACTAAAGAATTTTACTTCTCTTAATTATTTTGAAAATCTGAAATATAAAAATATTTCTAACAATCCCCAACATACTTCAAATTTTCATTTTTCCCAACACTCAGTAAAATAACACAAAACTCTAGTTGATTAAAGAAAAAGAAACACATCAATATTAATGGCTCCCCACTTGAATTATGAATTCTTCAACTTAACTCCTTGACCATGAATAACTATACATGTCATATACATTTTAGCTTTAAACTTAATTGAGTTTGCAGTTTGACATGTTTCGGCAATGCATGCTCTTTGGATATTCATAGATGCTTTAGAGAAACAAGCCAATTTCTCATCGAGGCAGGCCCACATCACATCTATGATTCCATTAAGCATGTAACTACAATTAAAAATAATACCCAAATGGGCTATGGATCCATTAAAAACTTCTAAAGTTCAACATCCAACATGTAGTTATAATATTTACACTATATGAATTATTGGCTTTATGTCTAATTGGGCAATCATAGTGTGATGTAAGGCCCAATTAGATTGGGTTTAGGGTTTCACTGTCATATATAAATAAGGAATCGTAATTAACTAAACCTTATTCTATTCTCTATATAAAAAGGACATCGAATACATAGTCTTCGCCACTACTATAACGAATATGCATACATCGATCACTCTTTCTCCTGTGTCAAATCCATTTTTGAATTTTATGCTATGGAATATTTTGGTTGTTCTCGTAATAACCAAGCACTGTGAGCCTTTGTTGAGTTAAAGTATCATGAGACTTCCCTAAACAGATCTTAGCTAGTGATTTCTCATTGATCGATCCATCAATGTGAGTATACATTCCTGACATCCGAATCCCTACATTAGCATTAGAGTTGATGTTGCTAGTCTCCATATTGGGTTGAAATAAGTAAGAAGAGATGTTTTTGGGCTATTTTAGTTTTTTCTACTATTGGCCTATTTTCATTTTGATGTTTTTGCTTATTGGAAAGATATGATTTCTTTTAGTGCGTGGAGTCTATGCATATATGTTCTGCCTCTAAAATTTTGTGATTCTTCATTAAATCATTTGAGAGAAACATTAGGTCAAAATTTTGATTGTTGAAACTTTGACTGCACATTGCGATCTCGCTGTGGTCCTATTGACATGATTTTGGTACTGTTGGATTCGTCTTCATTATCTTTCCATTGATGTATTACTAGTTTTATTATGATCTATGTTGAAAGATATGACTTTTTAAATTTTTGGGCTATTTTGGGGTATTATTCCAATTTCATTCAACCCAGAATTTAATTCACACTCGCCCAAGGAGTGTCCCAAGTGCCATTATACAAGAGGCTTGAGGGAACATTTAGTTTGTATGTATCCTAATGTCAAGACGAATGAGACGATGTGCTGTTTGATGTAGGAAATGTCGCATAGGAAGGCGCCACGCCACTACAGGCACATTTTATTATAGCCTACTACATGTAGAAGCCTCTGTGTCACCGACAACAGTGCCAAAAACTTATTGTGAAAATCTACAAGTACACAAAATCATAATGAGTAATATAGTGATAAAGATGGATGTTGATCGTATGAAGACTATCTACCCATTAATTACTAAAATTATTCATGTTCTAAAATATTTGAAAATTGAATAAAATGATGGACTTTAAATTTGGAAAATAAGAACAAATTAAATTAAATTGACAAATAAGAGATTGACAAAACACAAAAGAAATAAAAATAAAAAGAATTCAACAAGGAAGAGAAACACTAAGGCATACGACCCATCTAACCAATCTAATCTCGAATCCTAAGTATGCTATTAATCAATTATCATCCTATTTAATGGCAAAATATTCTAACTTATCTAAGACTCTCTCTCCAGTAGAAATAGAATTACCCATAATATGATAATCTGCGAAATGTCTATGTGAATTTAAAAGCATATGAGCACATTAAAATCAATAATATTTCACAAAAAAGTCGTACAAATCATGTTGGCATATTCCTATCTATTTTTCAATATATGGCAGACATCCAGTGTAGCTAGACTATATGAATTATCTCTCAAATTAACATGTAAAACAAATTATTCAATTATTGGCCAGATAATTGAAAGCATTAAACCCAGTGATATATACTCAAAAGGAATGATAAAATTATGATCACATAGAAATGAGATTCGAAATTGTCATGGAGAGGCTACATCTTAGCCTTAGCAATGTAAATTAGTTTATAATAGAATTAAAACAACCTATATCTTTGGAATTCACAATGTAAATTGTACAAAGAGAAGATTAAAGAGTTAAGAAGGGAACTTTATGTAGATCGAGAATCTCAATTGTCGACAAGCTCCAATTTGACTTTCCTCTTCCTCTTCTTTCTCCCAGCTTCCAATATCTCTCACTAGTGAAAAACTTTCTCTCTCTCAAGGCCTTGGTCATTCTTCTCTTTCTGAAGGAATGCTTACCCTCTTGCCTTAAAACCACCTCGTGTTTGTTTTCCAATACATAATTCTAAAACAGGTCATTTTTCTGCCTCTAACCTGACACCAATTTTCTTTATTAAGACAATTGTTTTTGGAGAAGTCTTCAATTGAAATTTGTAGGGTTTCCTCTTAGCGTTATATGGACGCCAAAATTTCCTTCATTGGAGTTCTCTAGCCAAAGTTATACTCAAAATATTGAAGGGTGTTTTAAAAATTTTGAAATAAAGAAAATTTCCAATCCTTTTGATGTAAGGAATTTTTTTCCATTCAAAAATCCTAAGAATAGATGATTGATTTCCTCCTCAATTCCCATGATTCCTTCAAGTTATTAATTCTTAAGCAAAATAAACAAACTAAATAAAAACTCTAATAAATAAGAAAATTAAACAAAAACTAGCATAAAGTTAAGACTACTAGTATGGCAAAACTAGTATAAAAACTAAGCACATCAAATGCCCCCAAACGTACTAGTCCTCGAGCAAACAAATAAAATAAAATAAAATAAATTGAAAAGGTTGATTTCTCAGAGTGGTTGCATCATGGATTGCATAAAGAAGATGATTCAAAGAAAAGTCTAATTATTGAACAAGTTTTGAGATTAATTCAAGTGTATGCTTTAATTTACAATGCCTTGAGCGTGTATCTGAATAACCATTCTCAATTTGCTATATACCAACTTGAATCAATTTACGCAAACTTGATTGAATTATGATTGATCTCTACGAGAATGAGATTCTCGAACTTCATATGCCTATTTTTCAAATCAACACTCCACTAACATAGTACAAACACACCACCAAATATCGAAAGGTCTTAATAAAAGCTAGTAATGTCTGACTTCCGATAATGGCTAAGAAAAGAAATGATATGGAATTCAAAATAAGAAAATTCAACAATAACATAACCATTAAATAGAAAGAGAAAGAAAATTTACAAAACTTTCTAGAGCAATCAATTCATAAGCAATTTATTTTCCAGCACTAGCACACATTTTCAATAATTTCTTGCTTTATTCAACTTCTCAATAATTTTTTTTTTTACTCCACAAGCCCTAAACTTATTATTATTATTATTAGTTGTAGTATTTCTTCTTTTTTTTTAAATAAAAAAACTTGCTATTTCTCTTTCACACCACCACCCCACCCACCCACCCCCACCCCCACCCCCCAAAATGACTATGCAATTGACAAATTTCCTTGAAAGAGGGCAGGATGAGTGTTTGCGAGTTAAAAGGTGTGGTTAATGTGGGTTGATGAAAGAAAAATGGTCAATGTGTTTAAGGCTCAAGGGGATGACCGGAGATAAATAATTAGGGTAGGCTAGAAAAACTTAAACCTTCTAAAGATGACCTAAATAATTTCTTTAGTGGTGTGTTGCCTATGATTTCGCCTCAAGAGATCATCAAATAGGTTCTAGAGTTTGATGTGATCTTAGATTATTTCTAATTCACATAAATATACTCTAAGCCAACAAAGCAACCTATTAATCATGGTATTGTCCAAAAGTGTTCAAAGGAATTCAAGTAAATCAAGCTAACAATCACCAAGCACAAAACAAGACAAATTTAGCATTTTCCACAAATCAAACTTGATTTTAATTACAGAATTGCAATAACAGGATTGGAGTAGGGAAGGAGAACTACAGGTCATCGCTTTGGTACTACAACATAAAGTCCTAGCACAAACGACACCTGCCTCTCGGGTTTGTGCACCTGGGCGTGCTTTGGTATGCTCTTATGGTGCTACGGCGCCACAATAGCTACTCTTTTATTACTACTACTACTATTAGTATTTAACAAGAGAATAAGCAAAGATTAATGAATAACAAAGTTAAAAAATGGAAAATAAAAGTAAATTTAGCATCAAAATGAACAAAAAAAAAAAAATTAGCGTAAGAAATTTAGGGAGCCTCCCAAAAAGCAGTTGTTTATAGTTTTTTAGTGTGACTTTTCCTTCTTTGAATAACCAGTCGAGTAGATCAATGGAGACTTTTTGCTTGTTGAAATCTGCTTCGCAGTAGGCTTTTAGCGTTGACCATTGACTTTGAATATGTGTTTTGAGTAATTAGAAAACTCAATGGCACCATACCGGAAAACTCTTGCCACTATGAATGGTTCGGGCCATTAGGATCTTGATTTGCTTGGAAAGAGGGAAGTTTTGAATTGTAAAGTAGAACTCTTTGGACAACTTTAAAGTCTCTCTTGAGAATGTGCTATCATGCAATTTCTTGGTTCGCTTCTTATAGATGCAAGCATTCTCATAAGCTTCATGCTTAAACTCATGATCTATCCTGTTGAGTTGTAATAACCTCTTCTTACCGACTGCCTCCATGTCAAAATTAGGAGCATTGATGGCCCATTAATATGCAAGCGTGTTTTATTGTAGGCTACTACATTTGGGTTGAGTCAGATGGGCTCCATAGTATCTGGGTTGCACCAATGGCACACCAAGGGCCTAAATGCGCACCCTGGCAAATGGCCAAGGCATGGGTCGTGCCCGAGCACGCTCCCAAGGTTTGGGCCGCATGTCCAGGGCCTGGGCAGCCACTTAAAACCCTTTTTTATTTTATTTATTCTATTTTATTGTTTTATTTTATTAAATCAAAATTTCAGAATATAAAAGTGAATATTTGCTTTGAAATAGTATATATATTTTATTTAATGCATTTTATTTGAAGTTTCTTTTATTGTTTATAATTATATGAAGTAATTTGGAATTATTTTTGAGCAATTTTTATGATCTTGGTTGTTTATTTTATTTGGCACTAATAAATTACCTGGATGAGCATGCTTATATTATTTGCAAATTTTCTTATGCCATGTTGATTTATTTATTTACAAAATGCATGCTTGATTGCACATGACATGTTGATATGACATTTTCTTTTGAAAGCATGTTATTATGAAATTTATGATTGATTGCTTGTTTCATAGATATACATATTATATATTGTGACATGTTAGAAACATGATAGGAATATCATACTAAGTGGGAGTATAGTGGTAGAATTTTATTAATTTTCTATACACATTTTAAGCGAAATTTAGATTTAATTTAATAACAAACACCTATCATCGGAGACGATTATATGCATATAAATTTTTTTATCTTGTTACTTGTAAGAGTCATAAATTATTCTAGAACTAGTACTACAAAATGATTAGAAGATATGTCCTAAAACAAATGTTTGATTTATCCTTCTATGTGCATGTTAGATGGCTTCTAAGAATATTGTGGCTGATTTGAACAAAGGTGAGAAATTGGATAGTGACAATTATGATATTTGGCACTGTAAGATTGAATACATTCTCGATGAGCAAGAGGTTTTGGAAACCTTGAACCAAGTCATGCCTGCAGTTGAGGCTAGTAATACTGCTTAACATCATGGTTATCAACAAGCCTATCAAGATTGGCTTAAGAAAGATCGGTGTGCACATTTTTCTATTCTAAGTAGCATGCAAAATAACTTGATAGATGTCTTTGAAGAGTATGCCATTGCTCGTGAGATGTGGGATGCCCTTAAAGTCAAGTTTGGTGGAACATTTGCTACTTGATTGCATGCATTGACCTTAAAGTTTGACTCAATATAATATGTGCTTAAAGTTAAACCATAATATGAAACAATATCTTAAGGTGATGTCGGGTATGATTTGCACACCAAAAGTAGCCAGCAAAAACTTGTGATGTCGGGTGTGCAGTTTTGTCTGTCAAAACAGTCTCAAGTTCTGTAATATGGTTTTCAGCATAGGCTTTTTCACATTTTAGAACTTCAATCTCCTTTTTCAAGGTGTTGATTTCTTCTTTCTGACTCAACCATTCACTATAGAGTGCATTGTATGTTTCTTGCAACTCTTCATAATATTCTAGTCCATCTTCATCATCTGAATGATCAACACTGACTTGACAATCTTCTGTTATGTCTAACATAACAGCTTTCCCTTTATCTGCTGCAGATGTTGTAAATGCAACAAAAGTGCTCATGCAATCTTGATCTTCTGACTCCGATTCTGATTCATCACTCCAGGTTACTGTCAGCTCTTTGTTTTTCTTCTTGAGATTAACACATTCAGATTGAATATGCCCATAACCAGAACATTCATAACACTAAATCTGTCCTTTCTTTTCCTCCAACTAGGGAGCTCTTAATGCAAGTGAGTCTCATTTTTCTGACTATTAGTATGGTAGTAATATATTGTTATGAAAAGATAACATAATTAATGACATGTGATTTTACCTACAGATACATGATGAAGCTACTTTTATTTTGTTTTTTGATGTCAAAATTTACTCTTTGATTATTCTCTCTTATTGATGTTGCTACGTATTTGCTCTCTTCTTAGCTGAGATTGTTGTGCATTCCTCTTGTTAGGGCCTTCCATTTATTATTGTTAATTTGCATCGGTTGTTAATTCAGGCCTTCGGTTAGGTTTCAAAAGTTTGTAGTTGTAGCATATTTTTTTAGCATTATTTGATTGTCAATGAGCTCAGTTTGGGTTTTGCATACTGCAGTGTCTCTGTTTAGTTTTAGTTACAAGGAAATCCATCGTGAAGCATTTAAGTTCGAAACAAACTTTGCTGTGATATTTTCTCTGGTAATTAGCTCATTGTCTCTATTTTCAGAAGTTGCTTTTTTAATTTGTTCTAATGGGAAAAAGCCTTTGCTGTTTTTATTTTTTGGTGAGGAGCTAGTAATATTATAAGTAGCATTGCTTGGATATTTGAAGTAAATAACCAGCTCAAGTGAAATCATCTGGACATGCGATCTGATAAAGCTATAGTTTTAAACTGATCCGATGAAACTATAGTTTTAAATTGAATGCGAGGCAAGTGTAGTGGGTTTGCTGTTATATGATAATTATGAGAAGCCAGCGGTTGCAAGACTTGCAAGTTGAACCCCTTATTCACGTATATGAGGATGTATACATGATATGATTCTGAATTTGTGTTTGGAGATTCATATGTTATGATTCTGAATTTGTGTTTGGAGATTGGAGTTGAGCTTGTACTACATTGCTAACTGTTGAATTTACTTAGAATGCAATGATGCCAAGGAAAACTAGACAACTATAGCTAAAATAGGTGTATGTGTATCAGGATTCAAAATCCAGTACTGCTATATTCTGCACTTGAATAGTTGAGTTTGCTGAATAAGATACGGAAAAGCATTCATAACAACTTTGAATTCTATTTGTTACAGCAGTTATCATATTCTGCAGAATGCAAAGGCTGCCAAAACATTAAAAAAATATATATGTATACCATGCACATTCACGTTCCAAAATTAATGTGCATTGTTGCTCTTGAAAGATGGTGGTCTAATGTTACTGTAAGATCTACAGTGCCCTACCCTGCAAAACTAGTGATATTGCAGGACTTTGTGTAAGAATTAAAATATACATGATTTCCTGGAAAGATAACAAAATTTTTAAGATAACATTCTTGAGAATAACTACAGGTGAACAGCTGAGAAGAGCTATACGTCTATATATTCATACATGCTGCTTTCATCAAGTTAGCTATATGTTCATCAATTCTCTTTGGCTTCTCTCCTGTTGCTTACTTATTCATTTTTGTTTATTTTGAAAGCATCCCACTTGTTTTTACTGTTTCTTACAGGTTTTGTAAATTAATATGATAGAAATTAACATGTTTCTCTCTCTCTCTCTCTCTTTGTTATTATTTCCTTTGTGGTATAGAGTGTGTGCATATTTCCATATTATTCAGCATTTGTGTTAATATGTGCAAGTAATGCTGTTGCAATAGGGCTGCTCAATTCTGGATTTAGATTTAATGTGATTCTGTGATCATTTGATTGATTTTGTTGGCATTGTAATTTATAAAACTTATTTATCTTATTAAATTCAATTCATGATTTAGGCCTTTATGTTTGTAGCTTTATATCAGTAAAACTAAAAAGGATTATGATGTCTACGTGCATTTAACTGCTTTGCTATTTTGTTGAAGTAGATCTTAATATATCTATGCAAATTATAATCAAATAATATGAGGATACCAACTGGTTGTTAGCATCATCAGCTAACTATATATATTGTTGAGTTTCTTTCTTTTTGTTATTAATTTTTTGATTTCAAAATCTCATAGGATTCCCATGGGAAAGCAAAAACAAAGGGAATGCCAAGAGAATAGCCAATCGATGCAAAAACAAGGCTTCACTTGTGAGATCTGCATCGAACCTATCTCACCGAACAAGAAATTCACTATCAAGAAATGTTGTGATCACCCTTTTTGTCAAGATTGCATAGCAAACTATATTGAAGTGAAGATTGAAGATAAAGTAGCAGACATAAATTGCCCTGGATCAAACTGTAGACAAAGTTTGGATCCTTTCTCATGCAGGCCTATAATCCCACCAAGTCTTTTCACAAAG
>SNVD02008290.1:0-33578 GCA_013180625.2 Boswellia sacra | reverse complement strand
AGGTTGTTGAGATGTTTTGGCATTTTCCTCTAAATGTATTCTATGTGTGCAAATTAAAGGGTTAATGCCTTTTATATCTCTTAAAGTCCACCCAATTGCATTTTTATGCCTTTTAAGCACTTCTATCAACTTACCTTGTTGCTCGCATGTGAGGGATAAAAAAATTACCACCGGATATGTCTGATTCTCCCTAAGATATGCATATTTCAGTCCTTCAGGTAAAGGCTTCAATTCTAACTTAGGAGCTTCCTCTTCCTTGTTTTCATTCATTTGCCCCAATTCTTCAAATCTTGATTTTGAGCCTTTTTCCATCACCTGTGCACAATCAATAAAGAGCATATATAAGAAAGATCAGACTCTAGTTCCATGCTTGATTCTAATGAATTCACTAGAGAAGTTTCCAAAGGGTCAGAAGAACTCCCTTTTTGGATGTGATCTTCCACAATAGATTCAATTACATTGGCTTTATCAACTTCATCTTCTTCTTCATTTGGTTGTTTGCACATATTAAAAACATTAAGTTCTAATGTCCTGTTTCCAAATGATAGCTTCATGACTCCATTCCTGCAATTAATCAAAGCATTAGAAGTAGCTAGAAATGGACGCCCTAAAATAACAGGAATTGAATTGCTTACTTCCCCTGGTTGTGTGTCCAAGACGATAAAATCCATTAGGTAAATGAATTTATCGACTTGAACTAATACATCTTCTACTACTCCTCTTGGTACTTTAATTGATCTATCAGCAAGCAACAGAGTCACAGAAGTCGGTTTTAACTCACCTAGATTGAGTTTTTGAAAAACCGAGTATGGAAGCAAATTCACACTAGCACCAAGATCAAGTAAGCTTGTTCAATTTTATGGTCTCCAATAACACATGAAATTGTAGGACAACCTGGATCCTTATATTTCACTGTATTATTATTTTGAAGAATAGAACTTACTTGCTCAGCTAGAAAGGCCTTCTTTTTCACATTCAGTTTTCTTTTCACAGTGCACAAGTCTTTCAAAAATTTTGCATAAGAAGGTACCTGTTTGATCACATCAAGCAAGGGAATGTTGACCTTTACCTATTTGAAAATTTCAAAGATTTTAGAATTGTGAGTTGGCTTCTTTTGTGTGGCTAATGCTTGAAGAAATGGAGGCACAGATGAGGATTTGGTTTCCTCTTCGCTAGGTGTTGGTTTGGCAACCTCTTTCTGCCCTTTAGAGATCGATTCTTCTTCTTTCTCATACGGGTTAGGAATATGTTTTTCAACAACCTGACCATTGCGAAGGGTCATGACTGACTTAGCTTGGTCAAAATAATGGTTATTTGAACTCCCTGCATTTGAGTTAGATTGATCTTTGGGGTTTTGCAATGTTTGAGAAGGAAATTTTCCCTTCTCTTGGATGCTAAATGTAGATGCAAATTTTGCAAGAGTTTCTGACAAATTTGCTAGTGTTTGAGCAGTTTGACTATTGAAAGTCTCTTGCTTTGTAATGAATGAATGCAATGTTTCTTCAAAGTCATTCCTAGGAGGAGGAGCATATGCATGATCATGAGAATTTTGAAAATTTTGTCGTGTTTGAAAGGGGACTTGTGAAGATTGTGCATGATTGTCATTTTTCCAACTAAAATTTGGATGATTTCTCCAACCAGGATTGTAGGTTTGTGAATATGGATTGTGATTTGGCCTTTTGAAAGTATTCAAGGCATTGGCTTCTTCATGGAGACATTCCCTAAAGGCAGGCAAAGTTGGGCAATCATCAGTAGAATGGTCATTGTCATCACAAATGTTACAGACATTTTCTTGAATAGATTTCAATTGACCACTCTTTTTCATCTCTAAAGCCTCGACTTTTCTAGCTAGGGATGCAAATTTGGCTTGAAGATCATGGTCTTCCCTAAGGTTGTAAATACCTCTATTGGATGTCGAGGTTTGGGCCTTGCTTGGTACCTCATAGGTGCCAGCAGTGCCCCAATTTTGTGCCTTTTCTGCCAAGGAATCTAGGAAGTCAAGTGCGTCCTCAGGATCTTTTTCTTTAAATTCTCCATTACACATTAATTCCACTAGTTGCCTATCTTGAGGTGTTAACCCTTCATAGATGTGTGCAACTACTCTCCAAGTTTCAAACCCATGATGAGGACATGTATTAAGTAATTCATTATACCTATCCCAACATTGGTAAAGGGTTTCCCCTTGTTTTTGAGAGAAATCAGAAATTTGTCTTTTAAGAGAATTTGTTCTATGGGTAGGAAAAAATTTTTTCAAAAATTGTTGTTTCATCTCATCCCATGAACTGATGGAATTCGACCTCAAATTTTGTAGCCATGTTCTAGCTTTATCTTTTAATGAAAAAGGCAAAAACTTTAATCTAATGGTGTTTATACTATAATTTGGGTCAGTGTAGGAGCTACATACCTCTTCAAAGAGTTTCAGGTGCGAATATGGGTTCTCCATGTCAAGGCCATGAAAAGTGGTTAGAAGTCGAACAAAACTTGGTTTGAAATTGAAATGGATTGAATCTGGAGGAGAAACTACACAAGATGGTGCACTAGTCCTTACCGGATTCATGTAGTCTCTGAGGGTTCTTCGTTGGTTTTGATCATTTTGTTGCGAACGGTTGTCCCCTTCATCCGTGAATATTTCCTCATGATTGTTGGCCATGTTTTCTAAGAAAGATGATGTTTTTCTAACAAGTCTACCACTAGATGTTCGTGACCAAATTTTCATGCAAGAAAGAGAGAAGAAAAGAGAGGAAAAGATGAACACACAAAAAAATAAAAAATTTAGATCTAAGATGAGAAAAGAGAATACTTACAATTTTGCACGCCAATTTTTACCTTCCCCGACAACGGCGCCAAAAACTTGACACATCCGAAAAAAGGATTGTCTCCCAAGTATAGGAGTGTCGAAGTAATAAACCCGGTAAGACCGGGGTCGATCCACAAGGAAGGGAATTTTAGCGTTACAAATTATAAGCTAAGCAAATGTGATATGGATGATTCGAAGAGGTGACAAGATAATATCAACAAGTAAAAGTAAGGAACAAGTTAATAAATAAGAATAACTAAAACACAACAGAAATTAACACGATAATAATGAGAGCTAAGGTTAGGGGATCCGCCTTTGATATTTCGAATAAGGATAATTAGCCCATTTTAGTTATATGAATTATATTTGTTTCATTACCAATATTTATACCACTTCTTGTAAGTGGGTTCAAGCATCCAATGTGCCAATCATCATATGTCTACAACAAATCAAGGTTCCTAACTAGATTCGTGTCGGTAAGGAAGAACCATACATCATCTAGAAAGGATCCAAGCATTTGATGTGCCAAGGATTGTCGACAATGGATCAAGACCTCCACTTTACGAGTGGTGTCAAGATTGATTAAGAAATTAAATATAAATCATATTGAATAAACATTATAAGATTAAGATTATTAAGCACATATTAAGGGTTAGAGAATCCTTATTCTCATATCAAGGGTTTCACCCTTTCACCTTAGCAAAAGAGAAATTAGAAGAACATTATAATAGAAAGAAAATAAAATGCAAGAAAAAGGAAATTCATTAATAACATAAACACACAAAACACAATACAAGATCCTAGCCAAAGCCAAAATGTTCCAGCCAAGGCCAAGATGCCCTAATGGGTCACAAGGCACCTCTATTTATAGATACATTCAGGGGCAAACTTGTCAAATTACAAGGGCATAATTGTCAAATATTAGTTGTAAATATCTTTGACAATTGGGATCAATAGGCACCGAATTTGACCATCACTTTTGACATCGAAATGTTGTGAATTTTAATCACATGTATTCATGAAAGTTGTAGATATTTCCCTCAGCTTTCTAGAACATATTGATTTGCACAATTTGGATACGTATTTTGAGAGATGCGGTCCAAATACTGAGGCCTGGTCAGACTGGGCCGAGACTGTAGATGGGTTCACTTCAAGCCCAATTTGGGTCCACTAAGAGCCCGAATTTGATGATGCTTGTGAAATGCAATCTTGTAGATAATTAAATCAGCTTTCCAAAACATTAAGAATGGTATCTTTCTGATCTATAAATAGAGAGTTATGCCCATTTTACCGAACCTATAACAAAACCAAAATTAAGAGAATTTAATTCCAAAGATGCAAATGCTACAAATATGCTTAAGTTGAGGAATTTAATGACACTATTAATGCAATATGATGAGCTAAACTCTTATTAAACATGCATATTTAAGTGTTCATCAACTAGTGAAACCTTTTCACAAATTGGACACAATCTATCTCCATGGTTAGCCAATAAAAGCCCTACCTATAGATGCTGAATTTTTAAGGCTCGTTGATGAAATAAAGATGAATATCAAGCAATAAAAATGACCAAAATGCCTTTAGAGGGCCAAGAAAGGAAAGGTGGGAGGGAATCAATGAAAGGTCGAGACAACAAACATGTGACATAAAAAAATCATAAAAATGAACCCAAGAGAATGTGATGATGAATCATATAGCATTGCGAAGCTACGAATGTCTAGTTTTTATAGAAATTTATGGATTATGAATTCGATTTGAACTTCAAAAGTTATACGCAATTGAACAAACAAAGGTCAGAAGGGATAACACTACAAAGTGCTAAAAATGGAAGGGCCAAAGGGAGAATAGCCACTCGATTGTCAAACAGCCACACAGATATTGACTAATAGCCAATCAGTGGTCAAACAGTTGCCTGACTATTGAGTGAAAGCCATCCAGTGGTTTGCTAATACCGCCTAACGGTTGGTCCCTTAAATTTGGAATTTTTCATTATGAGCCTTCCATATTTGTTTCTTTAATTCCTATTTCAACTCCAACCCTCCACTATATAAACACCCCCACTACTCACTTTCAGGGTACACCAATTATCTAATATAATCATCTATTCTCTCTCTTGAAGACACACTCAAGAATTTGTGAAGTTTTTTCTAATGTAAAGATTTTTAGGTATTTTATTGCTCTAAACCTGGAAAGAATACGTTTTGAGAGTAGTGCTCTTTTTTCCCCCTACTTTCTTATTTACTTTTCTTGCTTATAATCAGCATGTTTGGGGTTTAATTTTATGCTTAAGAGCATGTCTAGGGTTATTATGAATTGTTCTGACCCTTATTTGTTTTGTGAGATTGATAAGTGTGTAGACGTAAATCCGTTATCCCTACTTTATTAGAAGTATGTTTAGGAACTTAATTTTCTTTGTGAATGCTTAGAATCATGCTTAGGAGCACATGATTAGAAACATGATTAGGAGAACTTATAATTGTCTTGAAGCATGCTAGGAAATAAAATAGGTAAGAATTACCATATTGCCCCTTGAATGCTTTGACTGTGTTATAATAGCTTTTATTGATGTTGATTGTTTGAATTAGGCTAGAAATGCCATGATATTATGCATTAATATGAATTATACTAGAATAGCAACAGGCTTGAATACCATGATACTAGATTAGGCTTTGTATTGCCTTAATTGATTTATGAATATATATGAATACATGAATATACCATGTTTAGAAGTTTAATTGAACAATTGAATGATGCCATGAAGTGATGGTGGACTCACATTGATGGGGAGGGACCATTACTTATAAAATAATTGAATGTATGAATATGCATATAAGAGGCTATATAGACATTGAATAGACTCACATGGTGGTGAGGAGTTCATTATCTATCAAGTCTCGATTTGAATGTTTGCATTGAATGTGCATGAATATGCTTCCATTATTGAATACTTGATTTATATGAATGTTATATTTGAAGTGTTAAAGTAGAATTTGCTTTATTTGTTAAAGAGCAAAGTAATGCTCTCCCCTATCCCCCATATTTGATAGAAAATGTAATTCATTATCCTTCCTCTTTCTTTGTACGAATATACAATGGCTATGAATGAAATCACCTTATTTGCTTAAAGAATATAAAATGAAATTGTGTGCATAAAATCAACAACTTAAGTGGACTATATGTCAATATGATATATTCTAATTTGGTATACCATAGTTGAGGCCGAATCTTAATTTGGACGGGTCAAATGACTCATACCTAACTCCCCGAACCCATCTCTGAAGGGATGAGGGTCGTTTAGATCCTGGAGCGAGGGATTAGATTTCCCCCATTCATTCTTAATTGAATAATTAGGTGGCGATTCTATTTCTCCAGAGGTGCCCATGGCTCGTTTATATTCCCTTAAGTCTCGAAAGAGGATTTGACACAGTGTCATCGTCGCAAACACTCTGGTGGGATGGAAGCCCCATTCACAATGGCGACTCCACTAGAGATAAGAGAAGTTGATTCCGATAGGGTTACCAAATTCTAATAGCTCATATTGACATTTTGAGTCCTTCCATTACTACACTTTTACACAAAATGAGCACGAACAGCCTAAACTAGTGGTGTGGCATTGGCATAAGTAAGTCTTTGGCTCCATTCAATCCCTAGATGACTTATGCTGGTGTCACCACCTTTGAGCACGTACCATTGAATTGGTATAAAAAGAGACTAGCCCAAGGGGGCATCTCTCACTCGAAGGAGCTCAAACTATTGCACCCTTGAGAGTCAAGCCCATGTAGATGACTCTACAAATTTTTAATAGGATGGATATCTAAAACCCATGTTCAAATGTATGTCTATAGATGTAAATTCCCCATAATTAGAATAACATCAAGTCAAACCTCATAGAACCATGAACGAATGCCAAATTTTGAGTCACCCATAAGAACAAAATAGGGACATTTGCTATGAGTTAAGGTTATCATGACATTTAGGAAGCCATGTTATGATAATCATGGAGAATCTAACATCAACATGTTTATTAGAAATAGGTGAGAGAATCTAGCTTTTCCATATCCCATGATGATATCTTTGGGATAAAGCCAAAAATCCTAGTAAAGAGACTCAACACCACGTGTGTGGGGGAAATAAGGTCGGAAGACTAAAAGCGTCTCTATGCCCTTGTATGAGCATGCATCATATCATGCATACATGCATGCATGGATGGCATTAATGCCTTCATTTTGTAGCCATCACAGCTTGGGTTAGATGAGGTGGTCGTTTGACAAGGTAAAAAGAACCAGCTGATGAAATGGTCGCACCCAACAACAACAATGCCAAAATGGCTCAGGTTATGGCTGACATCACTGCGCACCAACAACAAATATCCCAACTCATCGAAGCTCTAAGGAATGGACCTAACTGTATGAACTAGTTGCCACCAGGGCGTAATGGTGGTGGTCATGGTGATGGTGAGACTAGTCAAGGCAGAGATAGGGGGAAAAGCCCAATCAATCAAGAAGAGCCCGAATCAGTTAGGCAGTTAGCCAAAGACATAGAGCAAGTCTAATCCCTCTTGAACAAGAAGGGACTGAAAGGGATTAAATACCTAGACGACATTTACTCATTAGAGATAATGATTTGTCACCAATGTTTTGCCTACCAAACTTAGCCAAGTTCAATGGAGAAGGCAACCCCAATACGCACTTGAGACAATATGCAACTATCATGGCCACTACTCCTTTGTCAAATGAGCATATATTAAAGTACTTTATGTTATCCCTAGAAGATGATGCGGTAGTATGGTACCATGACCTCCCCAAGAGAGTTCAAGAAGATCGAGAGGAACTTTTTGAACAATTCGTAGAGTAGTATTGTCACAACACCCAATTGGAGGTAACTTTAAGGGATTTGGAGGCAACATGTCAAAAGCCCAACGAGGACTTCTCAAAGTATCTAGTCCGTTGGAGGGCCAAGGCCGTCAAAATGACCACCAGGCTCGCAGAGAAAGAACAAGTCTACATGGTAATCAGTGGAGCCCATGCCTTCATTAATGACAGGCTTTTAGGCTTCCCTATCAAAATATTTGAAGACTTGTATGGCTCGGGGATTCAAATAGAAGATTTGGAGGCCAGGTAGAAAAGAAGCGACAATAACTACTCTAGAAGAAGTCAGGGGTAGTATCACCAAGATAGTGGGTCTAGCACGAAGTAAGTTGAGGTGAAGGCAGTTGCCCCACAAAGGAAGTTCAGTCATTCGCGGAGACCACCATCCATGACCTTTACAAGATTGAGATCAAAAGGGATCTTGCAACCATTGCCACCAAGAGAGCTTACAAATCCATTACTAAGGAGTTGGAAACATCACGAGAAATGTGAATTTCATTAAGTGACTAGTCATAAGACAGATGATTATACTCGTCTTCGCCATGAGATCCAGGACTTGATCGACAAGGGCAAGATTCCCTATCTAGAGACGAATAAGCCTAACCGAAGTGGCAACCCACTACCCAATTACAACTGGGTACCTCCTCTAAGGGCCAACACGATTTGTTCAAGCTTGACTGAGGAGCAAGTCATCAAGTTTTTTGAAGAAAGTAGATCGAGCAGGGCAGGGAGAGCCAAGGAAGGGAGAAGTCTACGACTAAAGGGACTCTAGAAAGATGGCCACGAAGAAGAGGCCTAGGAAGGGAGATCTTAGGGCTAAAGAGCCCAAGGTCGAAGAGCCTAGAGAATAAGAGCCCAAAGAGATCATTGAAAGGGCAGAAAATGAGCCCATACCTTTGACAGCCCAGATTTTCACAAAGAATGGTGGATGGACCAATATTGCAGTGAAGGGAGCCAAACAAAATTTGAAACCTAAATTTATGTGCCTCAATGACCAAGAGAAGGAAAAGCCATAAGAAGAAGAAGAGGAAGAAGTTGAAGTGGCACCCGCCAAGAAGAAGTCCACATCATCGAGTGCCTTTACCAAGAAGTGGATGGCTTGCAAAGAGGCTAGAAAAGGCCCACCACCTAGAAGACTCAAAGTGAAGAAGGGTAGAGAAGCTAGGAAAGGGAAGCGAGTTGAGAGCATTGAGCGGAGAGAGAGTCTACGTAGAAGGTGTAAAGAAATAAGAGTTATAAGTATTTGGGATGACATTCTTAAAGTCAAGATCCTTCCAAACTTTTGGTCTAACTTTAGTAGTGATGAAGAAGAAAAGGTGAGAGTTAAGGAGAAACATATAAGGGTGAGAGTGAGAGTGTACAAGGAGTGGTAGATTTTAGCATGAGAAGGAGAAGGAGACACCAATTGAGAAGACTGTCGAGAAAGGCAAAGAAGTTGCCAAAGAAAAAACCAAGGAAGAAGAAGACTAAGTCATCAAGCAATTAAAGAAGACCCAGGTGAATGCTAGCATTTGGATTTATTGATATCATCCCAAAAGCATAGAGAAAACATGGCAAAGGCTTTGGCAGAGGTGGAAATATCAATGGCTAGTACTGTGAATGAAATATTGGTAGCCATGACTAGAGAACCACCCAAAGGGGCAAGTGAGAAGGGTGCAAGCACCTCCACTGATGAAGATCTACCTTTAGAAGGAATGAATCATAACAAGCCATTGTTCATCACTCCATAATTGGTGGGAAGACATCCTCTTGCATTATGGTGGATGATGGATTCACCATCAACATTATGCCAAAGAAGATTTTACATAAGTAGGGGGTTAATGAAGATGAGCTTGAGCCTTGTGAGATGGTAATAAAGGCTTATGATGACTTGAAGAGGAGCGCCATTGGGATCTTCAAGGCATTAGTGAAGACTAGGCTAATTGAAGTAATGAAAGAATTTACAGTTCTTGACATTGCAATTACATTTGCTGCCTTGTTGGGAGGAGCATGGTTCCATCCAATTGGTGGAGTTCCTTTAACCTTATGTCAAAAGATCTAATTTAAAATGGATGGGCAAATTATGACCATTCATGCAACCTCAACAATTACACCAGCTGCTTTAAGCATAAAGGTTGGAGAAATGCCTTACATGGGAGGCTTTCATTTAGCCATGATTGATAAAGTCAGCCTCATTATGGCTAGGATAGTGAAGAAACAAGGATACCTACCAGAAACTAGGCTTGGAAGGAATGGATGTTATTTACCATACCTTCCAAATTTCAAAGGCCAAAATTTTAGAAGAGGTTTGGGTTATGAGTCCAAGGGGAAGAAGAAGACTTTAAGCCCAAGAAAGGGAGATTCATCAAATTTGTTAAGGCACAAGACACGGAATATATATGAGCTGCTGAATAATGGGTTTTGAAGGGAATGTTGAAGCCTGGATTTGAGATCTTCAGGGACATCCTTCACACAGGAATCACCAAGGGGAATGACTTGGTTGAGAAAATGGAGAAGATGACCATCAATGAGGAGAGGCCTCAAGATCAAGCATCACGAAGGGAACTATCCATCGACCTTGCTTCCTTCATCGAAGAAGTAATCAAATACGTATTTTATGAGGATTTATTTGTACCCAACCTATTTAAAGAAAAGGATATTGTTAATGTTTTTAAATTTGATGCAATAAAGAACCATTTTGCTTACTTGTGTGATGTCTTTCCTAATGGCATTATGCATCATAATTTACATTTCACTAGTGTATTTGACATCCATACATTCAAACTCATGACATTAATCTTGGTATAATCGAAAAACTAAAGAGCATATGTATTGCATTTGACACAACTCTTAAAGAGAGAGAAATTTGGAAAATTGCTAAAGAAACATGAAGAAGTCTTCGCCTGGTCCTATAATGACATGCCTGGAATTAGGAGAAGCATCGCCGAGCATACAATCCCAACTTATCCGCACATGAAGCAGATCAAGTAGAAACTAAGGAGATTGAGATCGGAGTGGGCTCAAAAAATTAAAGAGGAAGTCTCCAAGCAAATTGAAGCTAAGTTTTTAGAAGTGGTGAAATATCCAAAATGGTTAGCCAATATCATGCCAGTGCCAAAGAAGGATGGAAGGGTCTGAATGTGTGTGGATTATCGAGACTTGAATAAGGCCTCACCAAATGATGATTTTGCTTTGCCTCATATTGATATGTTAGTAGACAATGCTACCGCCAGTCTAATGTTTTCCTTTATAGATGGGTTTTCTGGTTGCAACTTGATAATCATGGCCAATGAAGACAAGATGAAAACGACCTTCATTATGGAATGGGTTACCAATTGTTACAGGGTGATGCCCTTCAGATTGAAGAATGCAGGGGCAACTTATCAACGAATGGTGACAACATTGTTTCATGGCATGATGCATAAAGAGATAGAGGTCTATATGGATGACATGATGGTGAAATCTTGGACTCGAGAAGGTCACTTTGAAGCTTTAGACAAATTCTAATAAAGGGTTAAGAAATATAAACCACGGCTAAATTCGAAGAAGTTGTCTTTGGAGTCAACTTAAGGAAGTTGTTGGGGCTTATGGTTGGCAAGAAAGGGATAGAAGTAGATTCAGACAAGGTCAAGGCAATTATGGAGATGTCGTCACCCATGACGAAAAAAGAAGTTTGAGGGTTTTTTAGGAAGATCTAGTATATTAGTCGGTTTATCACCAAACTAACGATAGTTTGTGCACTGATCTTCAGGCTTCCAAAGAAGGATCAGCCAGTGGAATGGAATGACCAGTGCCAAGAGGCATTTGAAAAGTTTCAAAAGTACTTACAGAATTTGCCAGTTTTGAGACCACCATAACCTAACAAGAATCTGATTCTTTATTTGGCTCTTGAAGAGAAGGCCAAGCTACATAGAGAAAACATGCTTAGCCATGGTCAGGCTCTCAAATAAGTTAAGGCATTGTTTTCAGTCTTATAAGATTAAGGTTGTCTCAAAGGAGAGCTCGACGAATTATCTTTACGAAACGCCATCATTGGTGGGGAAGCTAGCAAGATGGCTGGTCTAGTTGTCAGAATTTGACATTGAGTATGTCACTAAGAAGATGGTGAAAAGAAAGTGTAGTAGTAGAGTTTTTGGCCACAAATCTGATCGACGAGAATGAGCCATGAGAGTTGGAATTCCTAGATGAACATCTAGAGGTAATCTCGATAATGGATAAAGGATATTCTTTCATGGAGCTATCAATTGCAATGCTACTGGAATGGGAGTTATTCTAGTATCACCAACTAAAGAAGTCATTCCATTCACTGAGAAGTTGGAGTTTAGAGTCACCAATAACATGGCTAAGTATGAAGCCTGTGCCTTTAGATTGGAAGTTATGATTGCGATGGATATTAATGAAATAGAAGTGCTTGGAGATTCAAAACTAGTCATCTCTCAAGCTCATAAAGATTCAGATCTACATGAAGGAAGGTTGAAACCATACATTCAGGACATCAGAAGGCTGGTTAGGAGGTTCACGCAACCCATCTCCACAGAAATGAGAATCAGATGGCTGACACTTTAGCCCATTTGGCATCAATTTGGATGAGTACCTAAGAGTTGTTGGTGAGACCAATAGTGATATCACAAGCATGGGGTCCTTGTTTTATGGAACCCCATATAATAGAGGCCGAAGTGGATGAGAAGCCATGGTTCTATGACTTGAAGAGATAACTAGAAGAAAGGATTCTGCCGGATAAGGCCAGCAAGAAAGATAAGGTTGTGCTACAAAGATTAGCACAACTATTAAGGTGTGAAATACAAGAGAATGCTAGAAGGGCTGCAATTGAGTTGTGTCAATGAGAAAGGAGCAAGAAGGCTTATGGAAGAAATCCATAGTGGTGCATATGGACCACATATGAATGGGCTAATACTTGCAAAGAAGATAATGAGGCAAGGCTTTTATTAGCTAACCATGGAGACAGATTGTGTCTAGTTTTGAAGAGGTGTCACCAGTGCCAAATCAATGGAAATTTGATTCATCAACCACCCTTAAAGTTACAAGGGATGACAATATTATAGCCCTTTGTTGTATGAGGCATTAACATTATAAGCGAGATAAGGCCGTCGGCCTCTAATAGGCATTGATATGTGGTGGTGGTGATTAACTACTTCACTAAGTAGATAGAAGCTAAGTCCTACAGTAAATTGAGGGTAAAGCAGATGGCGAAGTTCATTGAAAAGAAAATCACATACAGATTCAGAGTGCCACATCGCATCGTGAATGACAATGGGGTTTCTTTGCAGGCTGAGACTAAAGCCTTACTTAAGAAGTATGAGCTTGAACATCATAAGTCATCTCCATATCGGCCACAGGCAAACGGAACAGTATAAGCGGCTAATAAAAACATCAAGAAGATGTTGGGCAAGACGGTGCAGACGTACAAAGATTAGGCAGAGAAGCTGTTGTATTCGTTATGGGGTTATAGAATAACACCCAGAAGTTCGATGGGCATGATGCCCTTCTCATTGGTGTATGGTTCATAAGTGGTACTACCAGTTGAGATAGAAATGAAACCAATGAGGGTTCTAATGGAAGCAAAAATTCCTGAACGGAGTGGATTCATAATAGATGTAAACAGTTCACCTTGATTGATGCAAAAAGAATGAAGGCTAGATATCACATGCAGTTATACCAGAAATAGGTTGCTCAAGCATTTAATAAGAGAATAAAGGCAAGGAAATTCAAAGAAGGAGAGTTGGTCCTTAAATAGGCAAGGCCAATTGTATTTAATCCGAGAGGCAAGTTCAAGCTCAATTGGGAAACCCATTCATTATGATGAAGGTCATGTCTGACGGAGCCGTCATCCTATCAGATATGGAAGGAAATGAATTCATTAAGCTGATCAATATGGACAGGCTAAAAAAGTATTATGTATTAAAAAAAAGAAAAAGAAAAGTTTGAGAGGAAACATAATTAATCAGAAAACCAGAAATGGCTAATTAATGACAGGAGTTGTCTTATTGTGCACATGTTTTTTGAAAAAGAAATGACTGTACTTTTATTAATGAGATGAAATTGTTTAGAAACAAATATGCCTTTGAAATATCTCGTCATCTTGCATAATAACAAAAAGAAGGCATCTAACATCTAAGCTAACAATAGAATTAACAATGTTGTCTCTACCTCTTCGATAAACTACGAATAGGCTCGCCACATCACTCATGACACTGTCTAGCTCGAATAATAGGATCAGGAATGGAAGCTTGGAAAGACACCCAACCCTTGTACCGGTCGTCTGTTTTGAAATCAAGATCATGGAATATATTCTTCCTGATGGTGTGATGTGGCTAAGAATCCTTCCCATGCTTTAGATGACGAGCGAATAATGTACCAGGATGAAATGTAGTTGATGAATCCACAATCCTTTGCTTAAGTCCATGCTACAAATGCAGCCCAACAGGATCATAGAATGAATTGTGGGTGTAGCCTGCTAAAAGCACACATGCAATTTAGGTCTCAACTATCACATGCTCTAGCCTCCACAACGGATAGTGCCGACGAATCTAAGTATCAGGAATGACTCAAAACCAGTCGATCTAAGAAGAACGTCTCTCAAGTATCCTCCTCATATGAAGTCAAGGGCTCTAATAGAAAATTTCCCTGAAGGTGATGCTAGAATGGATAGCATCTCTTATAACCAAATCGAAGAAAGAGAAATAAAGAAAAATGAGAAAAAAAGCATGCTAAGTTGAAAACCTAAAAAGCCAGCTTACACAAAAGTTGAGGTAAGCCCGTTTAGCTGAAAACTTGAAAAGGCAGCCTAGGCAAAAGTCAAGGCAAGAAAGAAAAAAAGAAAAAGCCCACTGAGTTGAAAACCTAAAAAAAGGGTAGCTCAAGCAAAAGTTTAGGCTTACTAAGTCGAAAACCCAGAAAGGGTAGCTTAAGCAAAAATTTAGAGCGTGAAAAAAAATGAAATAAAAAATGAATAAACCCACTTAGTCGAAAACCCGAAAAAGGCTGCTTAGGCAAAATTTAGTGTTAAAAGAAAAACTTGAAGAAGCAGAAGACTACTACTGAATCTCTAACTTGGATCAATCCTGACTCCATCCAGTCCGATCAATACCTCAACCAAAATCAAAGGAACTGCTGTGAAACCAGGTCCCATATGAGGAATGATGGTCATAAGATGAGGATCTTCGAGACTATTTGGTGAGATAAATAAAAACTGCACAAGAACATAAAACTGAAGAAGTTGAAGCCAACCAAATGAGGTCCTCTCCATCGTTTTTAGCAAAGGGATTATGGAAGATAATATCACTCTATCGCTTCTGGTGTGAATATCTGTGTTCGAAATCAAGAAGTCAAAGAAGTAAGCAAGATCAGACATCAATGGCATCTGGATAGTAAACTAATTCACGCTCTTAGAATTGGACGAATGATAATCAAGTATGGCTGAGAATTTCTCATACAGGGACAAAGCTCTTGCCCATTGAAACGAAAGACGTGATCATGAGGATCCTAAAAGGTCGTGCATTCTTTAAGAAAAAGGACACTGAGCTTTACATGCTGAAGGAACTTCTGTTAGCCCTAAGGCTACATGATAATTTTGATGATAACAATACACATTGATTAATTGTGATTTACTAACATGTTTATTTATGTACAAGAGTAATATCATTGAAATAATTGTCAAATCAAGAAAAGACTTATTAAAATGAAGTGTTGAAGCTAAGGAGAAGACTACATGTTAAAGGCACCAAAGTTTAAGTACAAGGTTTGATTCAAGGAATGTGACACATGAGCAATGTTTAATCAATTGGTCATATATTTCTCTACAAATGCCCAAATTACATGATTCTTGATCCTTTGGAAAGCTTACTCAATTTATAACATTTCATATGTTTTAAAGAAATTCAAATTTCAAGTGTAAGATTGTCCAAATCATCATGCAAGTTGAAAGACAAATGGAAGCAGCTGACATGAGCACCGAATACTCTTTTGGACATATATTGAGCTAGAAAAATCAAAATGACTTGATTCTTGTGGCATTGGAAAGATGACTTAATGGGGCACATTTCATATGTTTTGAAGAAATTCAAATTTCAAATGGAAGGCCGACATAATTGACATGCAATTCGGTGGACTGACACAGAGAAGAAAAATCAACTCACATGAGCACCGAATGGTGTTTTGGCCATATCTTAAGATAGAGATATCCAAATTCTTTGAATCTTAATGTTTTGGAAAGCTTATTCAAATATGAAGATCTTTTATGTTTTGAAGAAATTCAAATTTCAAACGGAAAACTGACAGAATTATCATTCAAGTCGGTGGACTGACACATGGAGGAAAAATCAAGTCACATGAGCACCGAATGGTGTTTTGGCCATATCTTGAGCTACAGATATCCAAATGACTTGATTCTTGATGCGTTGGAAAGCTTATTCAAATGTGCAGATCTTTTATGTTTTACAGATTTTCAAATTTCAAACAGAACATTGACAAAAATGGCAGACAAGATTACGGTTTTTATGGTGGGCAGAAAATTTGGAGATGGTGTCTTCACTTGATTAAGTTCATCTCATTTGCCTATAAAAGGAGCCATTCTCCCATGCATTCAACAAGTGCAAGAGAAGCATTTTATCAAGCAAAAAAAAAAAACAAGAGAAATATCAAGTCTAGAGAGCTTTTATATTCTTTATCTACTCTTTGAAGAGAGTTATACTTTTGTTGTAAAAATTATCTTTGTTCTTGTATTGTGGTGAGAGTGAGATATTCTTGTAAAGGATAATAGTTATCCTTGAGAGAACTCTTGTTGTGTGTTATCAAGAGTTGAAGGAAGTTTTCTTGGTGAGGTTGTTCATCAAGAAGAACTCTTGGTGTGGTGTTATCAAGAGTTGAAGGAAGTTGCCTTGGTGAGGTTGTTCATCAAGAAGAACTCTTGGTGTGGTGTTATCAAGAGTTGAAGGAAGTTGCCTTGGTGAGGTTGTTCATCAAGAAGAACTCTTGGTGTGGTGTTATCAAGAGTTGAAGAAAAAGTCTTGGTGAGGTTGTTCATCAAGCAAGTTGTAAAGATTCTACAACTTAGTGGAAAGCTTAGCTCGTGGAGCTAGGAGCCCGTGGACGTAGGCAAGGTTTGCCGAACCACGTAAATTGAGTTTGCACTCTCTCTATCCCTATCTCTTTACATTTACTTGCACTTGTGATTGTTCTTTATTGTCATTCTCTTGATTGCATTCTATATTCATCTTCTTCACCTTTGTTCTCAAAGAAAGATTTAAATAATTTTGATCTTTCAAGAAAAGTTTTCTAAATCCGTTTTATAAATAAAAACCCAATTCACCCCCCCTCTTGGGTTGCCATACCTGGGTCAACAAGTGGTATCAGAGCAAGGTTGCTCAATTTTTTAAATCTTAATCGATTTTTGAGCTATGGCAACTTTTAATTCAACTTCATATGTTGAGGGACTTTCTATCTCTAGACCTCCATTTTTTAATGGAAGTGATTACTCTTATTGGAAAACTAGAATGAGTATTTTCTTGAAATCTTTTGATTATGATTTGTGGTCTATTGTTTTGGAAGGACCTTTTGTTCCTACCAAAATTGAAAATGGAGAAAGCATGCTTAAAGAACCTAAAGAGTTTAGTGAAGATGATAAAAAGAAATTGAGTTTGAATGCTAAAGCTATGAATGTGTTTTATTGTGCTCTAGATAGAAATGAGTTTAATAGAATATCTACTTGTTCTACGGCACAAGAAATATGGCACACACTTGAAGTAACTCATGAAGGAACTAGTCAAGTTAAAGAATCCAAAATTAGTATGCTAGTTCATAGTTATGAGCTTTTTAAGATGAAATCGGATGAATCAATTTCTGAAATGTTTACTAGATTTACGTATATTATTAATAGTTTGAAATCTTTTGGTAAATCTTATTCTAATGTTGAAATGGTGAGAAAGATTCTTAGGTGTCTACCAAAATCTTGGGAGCCAAAGGTGACGGCAATTCAAGAAGCAAAGGACCTCACCAAAATACCATTAGAAGAACTTATGGGTTCTCTCATAACTCATGAAATCATCTTGAAGAAGAATGAAGAAGAAGATTACGAAGTGGCAAACATGTGCTTCATGGCTCTAAGAGAAAATGAGATAAGTATTCTAAACCATGATCCTATGCTTTCATATGATGAATTACTTGAAGCATTCCAAAATTTACATGTGCAAGTTGATAAACAAAATTCAAAAATCAATGCTTTCAAAAAGAAGTCAAAGTTCATGTTATCTCAATTAGAAGAGTTAGTGGAAATAAATGAAGCTTTAGAAAATGAAAATGAAATTTTAAAGCAAAAAGATTGTGAAAGTTTGGAAAGTCAAATACATTTTTTAAAAACTGAAAATGAGATTTTAAAACAAAAGGATTTTGATAAATTAGAGAAAGAAAATGTTATTTTGAAAAAGGAAAATAATGACTTAAGAAATATTGTTGATAGTTTTATAAAAAACACAAAAAATTTGAATTATATGTTACAAAACCAAAGGTGTGTTTTTGATAAAAGAGGTTTAGGATATAAAACTCATAAAAATCAAAAGTATTTAAAAAATTATTTTGCCCATGCATCTTCTAGGAATAATCCTAATCATTCATGTACTTATTGTGGAAGAAAAGGACACAAAGTGCATTTTTGTTATATTAAGAGAAATCCTAATTTGAAACAAATATGGGTTCCAAAAAGTACTATAACTAACCCCCAAGGACCTAAGAACTTTTGGGTACCAAAAAGTTACTCCTTGAATGTTGATTGTAGAGACAAAGGAGTGACAAACACAAGTGGTACTTAGATAGTGGATGCTCAAGGCATATGACCGGAGATGCCTCCAAATTCTCAAGATTAATCATGAAGAAAAGAGGATATGTGACCTTCGGTGATGATGCCAAAGGAAGGGTAATCGAACATGGTGATATTGGTAACCCTTCTTCACTTATTATTGAAAATATTTTGCTTGGTAATGGTTTAAAACATGATTTGAGTAGCATTAGTCAATTGTGTGATAAAGGGTATTTTGTTGCTTTTGAGCCTAATAGATGTGTGATTAAGGATGTTAGTAATAATAAGACATTATTTGTTGGTAATAGATGTGGTAATATTTATACAATTGATATTGATGTTAATGATCATGTAGAAATTGTTTCATTGTTAATCATGATGCTTGGTTATGGCATAGAAGATTAGGTCATGCTAGCATGGACACAATTTCAAAAATTTCTAAAAATGATTTAGTTGATGGTCTTCCAAAAATAAAATTTGAAAAGGATAAGATTTGTGATGCTTGTCAATTGGGAAAACAAGTGAGAACTTCTTTTAAACAAAAGAAATTTATTTCAACAAATAAACCTCTATAATTACTTCATTTGGATTTATTTGGATCATCAAGAACTCCAAGCCTTGGTGGAAAATATTATGTTTTTGTTATTGTAGATGATTATTCAAGATTCACTTGGGTGTTATTCTTGAAAACTAAAAATGAGGCCACACAAGCTTTTTTAAAATTTGCAAAAAGAGTCTAAAATAAAAAAGGTTATTCTATTGTGTCCATTAGGAGTGATCATGGCGGTGAAGTAGACAATGTTGCATTTGAAAATCTTTGTGATGAAAATGGTTTTGAGCATTATTTTTCCTCACATAGAACTCCACAACAAAATGGTGTTGTTGAGAGGAAAAATAGGACTATCCAAGAAATGGCTAGGACCATGTTACTTGAAAATAATTTGCCAAAATATTTTTGGGCTGAAGCCGTTAATATCGCATTCTTTATAATCAATAGAGTCCTTTTTAGTTCTTTAATAAAGAAAACTCCTTATGAACTTTGGAAAGGAAGAAAACCCAAACATTGAATTTTTTAAAGTTTTTGGATGCAAATGTTTTATTTGAAACACTAAGGATAACATTGGAAAATTTGATGCAAAAGCCGATGTTGGAATTTTTGTTGGCTACTCCAACCATAGTAAAGCATATAGAGTTTTTAACAAAAAGACTTTTACTATTGAAGAATCTATGCATGTTGAATTTGATGAAACTAATGTGATTTCTTCAAAGAATTTAGATGATGATATTGTTGAGGTAGAAAGGCAAATCAAGGAATCAAGGCTTAATGAAAAGAGCTAAGATGAATTACAACTTCAACAAGAAAAGCTTAAGAAAGTAATTGATTCTTTCGAAGAATTACCAAAGGAATGAAGGTACGCAAAAGCTCACCCTAATGATCTCATTATTGGTGAACCATAACAAGGTATGAGAACTAGATCTTCTTTTGAGAACTTTTATAATCATTTTGTATTTGTCTCTTAATTTGAACCAAAATCTTTTAAAGAAGCCGAAAATTACGAAAGTTGGATTTTGGCTATGCAAGAAGAATTGAACCAATTTGAGAGAAATCAAGTTTGGGAATTAGTCCCTAGACCCAAATATGACTAAAATCCTTAGTCAAGATAGATTTTGCATAATTAGAAGAGAATTAGGCATGTTGGATATGTCTTAATTTTGTTTTTATATGATAATCTTTGAAGGTAGCATATGTTAAGGGGGAGAATATATTTAGGGGGAGTAGTTAATTTGATTACAATTTTTTGATGATAAAAAAAGGGGGAGAAATAGTTGGATTGCTTATATTCATAACAAGTGCCATTCTTTTTGCTTATTGTTGATTTTATTTTCATTCTTGATTTTAGATTATATTTTAAAGCAATCAATGGTTTGTCATCATCAAAAAAGGGGAGATTGTTAGCCCTAAGGCTACATGATAATTTTGATGATAACAATACACATTGATTAATTGTGATTTACTAACATGTTTATTTAGGTGCAAGAGTAATATCATTGAAATAATTGTCAAATCAAGAAAAGGCTTATTAAAATGAAGTGTTGAAGCTAAGGAGAAGACTACATGTTAAAGGCACCAAAGTTTAAGTACAAGGGTTGATTCAAGGAATGTGACACATGAGCAA
The DNA here is from genome assembly GCA_013180625.2 of Boswellia sacra. Lineage (NCBI taxonomy): Eukaryota > Viridiplantae > Streptophyta > Magnoliopsida > Sapindales > Burseraceae > Boswellia > Boswellia sacra. The sequence goes on along the minus strand of SNVD02008290.1, from coordinate 12,947 downwards.
TGTTTAATCAATTGGTCATATATTTCTCTAAAAATACCCAAATTACATGATTCTTGAGCCTTTGGAAAGCTTACTCAATTTATAACATTTCATATGTTTTAAAGAAATTCAAATTTTAAGTGTAAGATCGTCCAAATCATCATGCAAGTTGAAAGACAAATGAAAGCAGCTGACATGAGCACCGAATACTCTTTTGGACATATCTTGAGCTAGAAAAATCAAAATGACTTGATTCTTGTGGCATTAGAAAGATGACTTAATGGGACACATTTCATATTTTTTGAAGAAATTCAAATTTCAAATGGAAGGCCGACATAATTGACATGCAATTCGGTGGACTGACACAGAGAAGAAAAATCAACTCACATGAGCACCGAATGGTGTTTTGGCCATATCTTAAGATAGAGATATCCAAATTCTTTGAATCTTAATGTTTTGGAAAGCTTATTCAAATATGAAGATCTTTTATGTTTTGAAGAAATTCAAATTTCAAATGGAAGGCTGACAGAATTATCATTCAAGTCAGTGGACAGACACATGGAAGAAAAATCAAGTCACTTGAGCACCGAATGGTGTTTTGGCCTTATCTTGAGCTACAGATATCCAAATGACTTGGTTCTTGATGCGTTGGAAAGCTTATTCAAATGTACAGATCTTTTATGTTTTACAGATTTTCAAATTTCAAACGGAACATTGACAAAAATGGCAGACAAGATTACGGTTTTTATGGTGGGCAGAAAATTTGGAGATGGTGTCTTCACTTGATTAAGTTCATCTCATTTGCCTATAAAAGGAGCCATTCTCCCATGCATTCAACGAAGGGCAAGAGAAGTATTTTATCAAGCAAAAAGCAAGAGAAATATCAAGTCTAGAGAGCTTTTATATTCTTTATCTACTCTTTGAAGAGAGTTGTACTTTTGTTGTAAAAATTATCCTTGTTCTTGTATTGTGGTGAGAGTGAGATATTCTTGTAAAGGATAATAGTTATCCTTGAGAGAACTCTTGTTGTGTGTTATCAAGAGTTGAAGGAAGTTTTCTTGGTGAGGTTGTTCATCAAGAAGAACTCTTGGTGTGGTGTTATCAAGAGTTGAAGGAAGTTGCCTTGGTGAGGTTGTTCATCAAGAAGAACTCTTGGTGTGGTGTTATCAAGAGTTGAAGAAGTTGCCTTGGTGAGGTTGTTCATCAAGAAGAACTCTTGGTGTGGTGTTATCAAGAGTTTGAAGAAAAAGTCTTGGTGAGGTTGTTCATCAAGCAAGTTGTAAAGATTTCTACAACTTAGTAGAAAGCTTAGCTCGTGGAGCTAGGAGCCCGTGGACGTAGGCAAGGTTTGCCGAACCACGTAAATTGAGTTTGCACTCTCTCTATCCCTATCTCTTTATATTTACTTGCACTTGTGATTGTTCTTTATTGTCATTCTCTTGATTGCATTCTATATTCATCTTCTTCACCTTTGTTCTCAAAGAAAGATTTAAATAATTTTAATCTTTCAAGAAAAGTTTTCTAAATCCGTTTTTATAAATAAAAACCCAATTCACCCCCCCTCTTGGGTTGCCATACCTGGGTCAACAACTTCAAATGGTAAAGACTGTTGGATTCGAGTCATTTTTAGTCATCATCCTTTAGAGGCCTCAAAAGAGGCTAGAGGGTCTTAAGAAAGGCCTCAAGCATGTTGAATAGCACGAAAGAAGCGTTGAGAAGTGTGAAAGAAATCTTGAGAAATGAGAGAAAAGGTATGGAGAAGCAACGGAGAGGAAGGGCACTTAAATAGTACACAAAATGAAGCAAAAGCGAAAAGAAAGGTGGAAAATCACTAGGAGAACTACCAGCCAACTGTCTAACTATCACTCAACGGTTCCTTGATAGCCACTTGGTTGTCTGACAGCCGCACAGTGGTTATTAGGGCAAAATAACCCATTAGCCCTTTCTTTCACGTGTTTTTCGACTTTCAAAATGTGTATGGACGAGCGATTTCAAGCACAGGATTCCCAGATTTTGTAGTTTTATTCAGAGTTGAATAAATGATGATATAAAAACAAATTTCAACAAATTTGGATGTAAATTTATACGAATAGTATATGAAGCTAAAGATAGAAAATTTTCACTAAGTTTCTGAAAGTTGTTTACAATTGATTGTACATCATAAAAGTTCATCATAGAAGCAAAATGACCAAAATGAATCATGAGTGGTGGCGATCCTCACTCATCACCATCGTTGTCAAAATAAAAGGAGAAAGCAGCAAGTTGAGCTTGAACACGCTCAACCACCTACTCTAGACAAGAACCTCCTCATGACTCGTCTAACCAAGCAAAAGAATCACATACTTAATAAAACTATTAAGATAAAAATCATGCATACATGAAGCATAGAGTGGTGCTTTACCTGATACTAATGTGACATATGTAAAACATATCCATGAGAAGCGGCCTATATACGAAAAACTTACTCTATGGAAGATCGTGGCACCAACATCATGTTACATTAATAATTGATTGAAGAATGACAAGAAACTTGAGGAGTGTAAAGTTAGAAGACTTACCAGAACGGTATCCTACGGAACGAAGGGAGTAGGCATGTTCCGATCCTCAGCAATCACATGACTATTGATCTATCCATTAGCATCCCATGTGTAGATGACATTTATTGGGATAAGCCTAGAAGTCATCGATCACATGGCAGACTGGAACAGCTGGAGTAGTTGAAGGAGTTAAGGATGGACGTGATTGCTAAGAGATAACAAAAAGGGAACAGATATGCCAGTACCTGAAAAGGAGACTCTCAATCTCTTCCCATGATGAGTGGAAGAGCAACTAACATGGCTAGACACAACAAGAGGATGAGGAGTCTCATCAGCAGATCGACTGGGTCTAGTATGTAACAAGGTAGCTCGAACCCAGTCGATGTAAGAAGTTGTCATCAATGGGAACTCGATTGTATTCAAATGAATCCCAGCCGTATAATCTAACACCTCTGGCTCCATGGCCAAATCAGTTGAATTAATCATCATAACTTGTGGTGAAAGAGGAATCAAATGACACGATGGGCATTCGAACCAATCCCAAATGTGATCACCCAAATGCCATATCATATTGTTCACACAAGGAAGAAGGATGCGGTAGTAGTTGAATAGGGAGGTGACCCTTATAGCCGCTAACTATTTCTCCTCGGGCCCCCTCCACTCGAAGCAAATCTGCAAAGAATAAAAAACCATGGTAAGATTATGATGTAAATGAAATACTAACTATAATGTCTTTTACCTTGTCCTAAGTCATCGTATGAATGTAATCACAAAAGAAGTCCAACCCATGAAACCTCTCGAGCTCTGCATGATGTGTAGCCCACCTCCTCATCCGCGAGAGAGAAAAGTCTTCACGAGCAGGGAGTGGAGAAGGAAGAACTCCTAACTCATATGCCCATATCTGTCATGAATAAGGCAAACTTAGACATGGAATTCATACAGATAAAACATGAAGGTGTAAAAAAGGAAAAAACTACCTCAAGAAGCAGGGCAAACCAAGTAATCTTTGAAACACTTCGACAAGCATGATCTAAACCAAAATATAACAAGTCAAGAGCAGCACAACCCCAGTCAAAATGCCTTACTTAGTCAAGATCCTCGAGGGCAGGAAGTAGAGTCAAGAATGTGGTGTTCGATGTATTAGCAAAGGGCATCAAACTGAGTAGATAGATGATGAAGCTACATGCATACCGATCCACGTTAACTGGAGTCAAGTTGGATCTCCCCCTCTAATACTCATGCAGGGACCAGATCAAATTGCAACATTATTCTTGACCTTTATCTCACATCTAAGAAGCTATCAGATCAAGTTATACGATCCCTTCAGCCTACAATATAGGCGATAATAGGAATGACCTCGCCACCGCATGGAATGCCAGTCAGAGTGGCAATATCAAGAGGCATGGTAATCATCTCACCGATCAAAATATGAAAAGTGTGAGTCGTGTCCATCCACCTCTTGCATAAAGTGGCTAACGCCCGATGATCAGTGTACCAAGAAGCATGTGGAAGACAAGTGATAAACTCTCAGAAGCTGGTAGTAGCAATCCTACTTCTAACAGCCTTGTTCCTTATCTCTAAAAACCAACTATAGGCTCCGAAAAAAAGACCCACACATCTTGTTCTTATGGTAGTCCTAAGGTAAGAAATGGAAGTCTCTACATGAATTCACAACTAGAAAATTCCTAGAAAATGGAAAACTAAGAATGAAGAAGAATGCATACCTAGCTGATCGTGTGGGAAGCCACATCGCAAACAATAGGCACCTCTTACTCCTTTGAAAGACCATTCAGTGTCGATTTCCATACCAAATCACTCTCACTCAAGTGAAGATGGACTAGATGACCCGCCATTGGAATGAGGAAGTCGACACAAACATGTAGGAGAAAACCGAAAGTGAATTGGATGAAGAATGAAAAAGTTACACACGAATGAAGGGACGAGAGGACTAACAGGCTTTATGCAAGCCCTTAACCGTCGGCCAATAGTCATACTATTAGCCAATTGACTGACCATCGATTGATGGTCAGATAGGCGGGCAACTAACAGCCGCCTGGCTGTCCCTCTAATAACGGGCAGATCGAGAAAATTAGAAAAGAAAGAAAGGAAGGAAGAAAAAGAAGGAAAAATTAAGGAAAAGAGAAGAAAAAGAAAAAGAACGAAAAGGGAAAAACAAGAGAGAGAAGAGAGAAAAGAGAAAAACAAGAGAGAGAAAAGAGAGAGAAAAGAGAAAAAAAGAGAGAAAGGAGAGAGAGAGAAAGAAAGAAAAAAGAAAAGAAAAGAAAAATCTAAGACACGAAAGGAATTTTCGAATAAAACCAGTGCTAGAGAAAAGAAAAGAAAAGAAAAAGACTCTACATCGACCCTAAGACACCGAAGGAATTTTCAAATAAAATCAGTGACAAGCACCGAGCTATGACAATAGTTTAGCAACTTGCAAGGAAAGAAGAGTAACATCATTTGATGGAATCTTGGACCAAAATCACATGGAAGAATTTCTCTAGATACTAGAAAACTGTTTGTTAAAGAACTCACCAAACAAGGTAAAAGTTTTGAATCAATTTTACATTATCAATAAATGTTTGAATTTTGCAAGAGCTTCCATAGACAATGGAAGAATCCCTAGTGAGTCAAAGAATCAATAATGTCGCACGAACTCCAAATGAAAAGAATGACGAATGCATGAGAAGTCGAGAATGAAGAAGGTTGAACATGACAAATCAAGAATTTCTCCAGTAGACCACAAGGAATCGAGAATAGAATTAAGAATAATTGGGCATGAAACCCATTGAATATAAAGACTGAAAAAGATCAAAGAAGCATGAAGAATATTCGAAAGAAGGGCATGAAACCCAAGATAGGCAAAGTATGAGAAGACCAAGGAATGTATAAAGGATACCTAGCCGAAGGTGCAAGAGATGAGAACGTCTAAAGACCACAAAGAAGTGCATAGAAGCTTACCTAATAGGCATACAATAGAAGGAAACCCTAAGAAGTAGATGCACTTAAGAGTTTTTTAAGCCCTTAGAATAAGCACAAGCCCTAAAAAGAGGCGCGTTGAAGAGTGTTGTAAACCCTAAAAAGTAGGTGCAAAGTGTTTTAAGCCCTTAGAATAGCATAAGTCCTAGGAGGAGGAGCGCTGAAGAGTGTTGAAAACCCTAATAAGTAGGTGCACTTAAGAGTTTTTAAAGCCCTTAGAATAGGCAGACTGAAGAGTATTACCAAATCCTATAAATTAGGTGCACTGAAAAGCGTTAGAAACCCTAAGAAATAGCTGCACTAAGGAGTGTTTTTTCAGAGCATCATAAGGATGCTTTTATTCACCCTTGAATGGGCAGCTCAGCCCTTGGACGAGCACTTTAGCCCTTAGATGGCCATATTAGCCCTTGAATGGGCACCTCTTTGATTTTCTAAGCCCATTCTGGTCTTAACCTTCTCAACTTTTGTTTGACCGATTTCATGTGCAGATACATTGGAATTGTGTGCTCAACGATACTTCTATCGATTCCAGGCATGTCATCATAGGACCAGACAAAGACTTCTTCTTTTTTTTTTAATTTTTCAAATATTTCTCTCCCTTCAGGAGTTGTATCAAGTGTAATGGATATATTCTTAGATTTTTCAATTGTACCAAGATTAATGTCATGAGTTTGAATGGTATAGATGTCAAATATGCTAGTGAAATGCAAATCATCTGCATAGTTCCATCAAGAAAAACATCACATGAGTAAGCAAAACTATTGTTTATTACATTAAACTTTCAAACATATACGATATCTTCCTCTTCAAAGAGGTTAGGAACAAATACATCTTCATAATAGACATCTTTGATTCCTTCTTCGATGAAGGCAGCAAGTCGACGAACGAGTCTATTAGTGGTGCTTGATCTTGAGGCTTCTCCTCTTTGATCGTCATCTTCTTAATCTTCTTCGCCAAATCGTGCCCTTGGAGCATGTCTTTGGAAATCTCAAATCTGGGCTTCGACACTCCCCTGTAAATCCATGGTTCGGTAGCTCCCACATACTTTGTATCTGGTGCTTTAACAAAATCAATGAACCCTCTCTTATTGGGCTTAAAGTCTCCTTCATCTCCAGCGGACAAGTAGTCCAACCCTCTTTTAGATGCTTGGGCTTTGACATCTGAAAGGGATGGCAAACCACTTCCCTTCTCCAGAAGCCCAGCTCTAGCAAGTATCCTTGTTTCTTCATTATCCCAACAATGGTAAGACTGACTACATCTATCATGGTAACATGGAAGCTTCCCACGTATGGTATCGCTCCAACCTTTATACTTAAAGCAGCGGGTGCAATTGTTGAGGCAACATGGATCATCATGATCTCCCCATCCATGTCAAATCAGATCTTCTAATAAAAAAGTGGAAGGAACTCTACCAAGTGGATGGAACTCGACCCAACAAAGTAGTAAAGGTACCCAGCATGTCAAAGACTGTAAACTCAGTCATTAGTTCAATAGGCCCAGTCTTCACTAATACCTTGAATATCCCAATGGCACTCCTTTTCTAGTCATCATCAGCCCTGATCACCATCTCACAAGGCTCAAGTTCAACTTTACTAACCTTATACTTGTATAATATCTTTATGGGCATAATATTGATGGTGGATCCATCATCCACTATGATGCAAAAAGACGTCTTTCCACAATTACTAACAGTGATAAATAATGGCTTGTTATGATTCGTTCCTTCGAAGGATAGATCATCATTTGTGAAGGTGATTACACCTTTCTCATTTACCCCTTCAGGTTCTCTTCCAGTAAAGGTGGTCAACATTTCATTTGGAGTGGCAGTCATTTATATCTCCACTTTTACCAAAGCCTTCGCCATGGCTTCTCTATTCTTTTGGAAATAACAAGTCCCAAATGTTAGCAGTCACTTAAGTTTTCTTCAACTGTTTGATGAGTTGATCTTCTTCTTCTTTAGCTTCTTCCTTGGCAAGTTCTTTGCCCTTCTCAATAGTCTTCTCTTCGTCAACTGATTTTTCCTTCTCCTTCGTATGTAAAACTTACCAGTCCTTATCATTTCTTGGACATTCTTATTCTCACTCTTATTCCTTTTCCTCATGGTCACTGAGGCAGACAAATTCAGGCTTTAGGCTTTGCTTCACTCCCATTATTACAATGTTGTCCATCCACCATTCTTGCTAAAAATCAAGGCTACTGATAGGTGTCTAATTATATATCATTTTCATATCAATTCGTCCATGTTTCTTTGCTATATTCCTTGGTATTTTTATGTTTTTGTGTGGTTCTGATATTTGTAGGAGTTTTGGAGCAACTTGCACAAAAATGGAGTAAAACCCTTCATTTTCACCTCTGCTAGTCAGTGATATTCTCGGATTTAATTGTATTGATATACAATGAACCCGATGACATATTATATACCGTTGGAAAGCTCTCGAAGTCTATTTTCTGGAGAAATTTACGGTTTATAAATCCATTCAGTGTACCAAAAGTTATAATCAAAACAGTGTGAGAAGTATAGAAATGTAATTCCACAAATCACTGTAGCATGTATAATACGGGACACTGTAGCAGGTTACTGTAGCAGAGTATTTAAACACATTTTAGGGTTTTATTTTCATAACTTGAAGAGGGAAAACGTGGGAGGAGGCTGCATTTCTGGATTTCTCTCATCCCTTGGAGTTCTTGAAGGAGAAAGAAGATTTTGAAAGAGGAGGAACTACAATTCCAAGAAGATTCATCTACAAAGAAGATTTTCAAAGAATTTGCTAAGTTCTTTCTTTCCTTTTCAATTCTGGAATTTCTCTGTATTGTATTTGTTATTCTGATTGAATATGTGTAACTAAATCTGAATTGGTTGAGGGTGATTTCAAAGCCCTTGATATGGATTTTGTGAGTTGATTGTGTAAGAAATTGTTATCCAATTCTCTAATTGAAGTTGCTTGTATTTTCCCATATCTAATGCTTATGATTGCTTACTGATTGTATTTGGAATGGCCAACTGAATATAATCTGTTGTTGTCTATTGCTAGATTAGAAATCTTGATCCGTAATTGTCATGAATTTCCAATCATTAGTAGCAAAATTGTGATCAGAGATTGCAATTGGAAAATACAACCTAGGTTAAATAATCTGAACTTGTGTGATTATTGCTTAGGTCAACCTATCTTTCTCATCGTAATGCTTCCATTGAATTAACTCAGAGAGCTTGTTCTAGGTTGTTTAATGGATAGAGATTAAATAAAGAGCTTGTTTTATTTAACAACAAAGTAAGGAAAGATTGGGATAACAGAGCTTGTTGTTATCTACGGTTGATAACTTCAATGCTGTAATTGGATTACAATTCTATGTTAATTCACAAATTCATATCTTGTGGTAGAGAATGATCCCTTAACCAAGTTCTCTCATTGATTTTTCACTCCATTTAACTTTGCTTTGTGTTATTCTTCATTTGCTTTCGTATTAAGTTTAGTTAATCAATCAACAAAACTCCCCCCCCCCCCCTGTTTAGTTTATTATTGCTGTAAAATAACAAATTCAATTAGAATCAATCCTCGTAGGAACGATATCTTACTTACCACTTTATTACTTGTGCGACTAGTATACTTGCTAGTTTCGAACGCATCAAGTTTTTGGCGCCATTGTCGAGGATTGATTTTCTAATCAATTTGTTATTCTGTTTTTACTACTGATTCTTGATTGTTATTTCCTGATTGTTTGTGTTTAGGCTTTTATGTCCGAGGGAGAAGCGGATCAACGACTTAAGAGAATTAAGGAGTTTCTCCAATCCTCGAATTTAAGGCTAAATCGGTCAATTTCAACTCCACCTCCAGAATTTGACCTTGCACGACATACTTCCCTCCCATCTTCTTGCAGTTCAATCAAATCTGAATCGGAAGCAATGGCGATGGAAAACGATCAGACTCTTAAGGAGTTAGCGGCTCCAATTATTGATCAACAACCGCTATGCATAAGCACCAATTTTGAGATAGATTTTGAACTTAAATCTGGACTGATTCATCTCTTGCCTACATTTCATGGTTTTGCAGGAGAGGATCCGAACAAACACCTCAAAGAATTTCATGTGGTATGCTCAAGTATGAAGCCAACCGGCGTTTCTGAAGAGCAAATTAAATTGAGAGCTTTCCCATTCTCATTAGCAGATTCGGCAAAAGATTGGCTATACTACCTACCACCAGGTACCATTACCACTTGGAATGAGATGAGTAAACTCTTTTTGGAGAAAGAAATACTTCCAGCCTCGAAAGTTACAAATATTAGAAAAGATATTAGTGGCATTCGACAACACAATGGAGAATCACTTCATGAATATTGGGAGAGATTTAAAAGGTTATATGCTAGCTGTCCAAACCACCAAATTAGTGATGGACTCCTAATTCAATATTTCTATGAGGGTCTCTTACCAATGGAAAGGAGTATCATTGATGCTGCTAGTGGTGGAGCACTAGTTAATAAAACATGAACGTTGCAAGACGTTTGATTAGTGACATGGCAGCGAACTCCCAACAATTCAGCAGTCAATTTGAGCCACAACTACCAAAAAGAGTAAATGAGGTAAGTACTTCAAACATTGAACAACAACTTTGTGAACTTACCTCTCTTGTAAAAAAAATGGCTGTAGGACATATGCAGCAATCTTATGCATGTGGAGTATGTTCTGCCATGGACCATCCAACCGACATGTGTCCAACTTTGCAAGAAGGAGATACAGAACAAGCCAATGCCATGGGTGGATTTCCAGGACAACCAAGGCAAAGGTATGACCCTTTCTCCAATACTTACAATGCTGGATGGAGAGATCACCCTAATTTAAGATATGCGAATCGTCAACCAATTATCCCAAATGCCATACCAAATCGACCACCAGGTTTCAATCAACCAAGGATACAGCAACCATTTCAACCACAACCACCACCAACACCACAATTAGCACGACAACCAGCTCCACAAAATTCAGGTACGTCTCTTGAGGATATTGTTAAAGCACTTACCACTAACAAAATGCAATTTCAGTAGGAAACTAGGGCAAGTATCCAAAACCTGGAAAGTCAAATAGGACAATTGGCCACTAACATGAGCAAATTTGAGAGTCAAAGCTCAGGAAAATTACCATCTCAGCCAGTGATCCAATCCAAGAGAGAATGCTAGTGTTGTAACTTTGAGAAATAGAAAGCAATTAGAGATTCCACCAAAGAAATCACAAATTGATGAAGGGGATGATACCACTTCTACCATGAACAAAACATCCACTTCTAAGGTAAATCCTAAAACTTCCATTCATTCATATGTTACCCCTCCACCTTTTCCCAGTAGATTTGCAAAATCAAGGAAGGAGGAACAAGAACAAGAAATCCTGGAAACTTTTCGCAAGATCGAGGTAAACATACCACTTCTGGACGCTATCAAGCAAGTGCCTCGTTATGCAAAATTTCTCAAAGAGTTATGCACCAACAAGAGGAAGTTGAAAGGAAATGAGAAGGTAAGTGTGGGGGGAAATGTTTCAGCTGTATTGCAAAGAAAAATTCCTCCGAAATGCAAAGATCCAGGTACGTTCACCATTCCATGCACCATTGGCAATACCAATTTTGAAAGAGCTATGTTAGATTTAGGAGCATCAATTAATGTCATGCCCTATTCTATTTATGCTTCCTTGAATCTTAGACCCCTTACGGAAACTGGTATTGTAATTCAACTTGCTGATCGTTCTAATGCATATCCCAAGGTAGTTGTGGAAGATGTGCTTGTGCAGGTGAATCAATTGGTTTTTCCAGCAACATTTTATGTTCTGGAAATGGAGGATGATATTGTCTCACCATCCTAACCCCAATTCTTTAGGAGAGGGCCACTCTTGAACACTGCCCGAACCAACAGATTGATGTTCATGATGGCACTCTCACCATTTGATTTGTATGTGCCGAGGTGATATTGCTTCAAATATTTTTGAGGCAATGAGATTAGTACTGACTTAAATTATGTCTTTGCAGTTGGACTGTCATTGATTCTTTTGGCAACAAGGCAATATTTTTTGAGTTAACTCGCAAAGATGAATTGGAAGTAGCCATTAGTGAACACATAAGGACAGAAAGTTTCAAACAACCAGGAAAGTTGATACATGTGTCTAAAGAAGTGGAGGAAGTTGTGGCAAGCTTGGATGAGACTATAACTATCACCACAAATAGGTATGATATTTTGTACATTGAATTGCCTTTATCTAATGAGAAAATTCTTCGTTCTGTGATGAAAGCCCCTACCTTGGAGCTTAAGCCTCTTCCAAAACATTTGAAGTATGTATTCTTGGGTGAGAAGGATACTTTGCCAGTCATAATAGCCAAGGGCCTTACACCATTACAAGAAGAGAAACTCATCTGAGTGCTTCGAGATCACAAAACAGCCATTGGGTGGACAATTGCTGTCATCAAATGTATTAGCCCAGCCATATGCATGCACCGTATCTTATTAGAAGAAGGATCCAAGCCCACTCGAGAAGTACAGCGGAGGTTGAATCCTCCAATGATGGAAGTTGTCAAGAAAGAAATCCTGAAATTGTTAGATGTGGGTGTAATTTATCCAATTTCGGATAGCAAGTGGGTGAATCCAGTCCAAGTTTTTCCAAAGAAATTTGGTGTTACGGTGGTTAAAAATAACAATAATGAGCTAGTTCCCACTCGTATCCAAACCGGGTGGCGAGTTTGTATTGATTATCGAAAGCTCAATTCTGCAACTCGCAAGGATCACTTTCCTTTGCCATTCATTGATCAAATGCTGGAGAGATTAGCAGGTCATTCTCATTATTGTTTTCTTGATGGCTATTTAGGATATAATCAGATTGTCATTGCCCCTGAGGATCAAGAGAAAACTACATTCACATGCCCATTCGGTACATTTGCCTATTGACGTATGCCATTCGGTCTTTGCAATGCCCCTGCCACTTTCCAAAGGTGTATGGTAAGTATTTTCTCTGATTATGTGGAGAACATCATTGAGGTATTTATGAATGACTTTAGTGTTTTTGGTGATTCTTTCGATAAATGCCTTGATAACCTTACACTTATACTTCAAAGATGTATGGAAACTAACCTTGTTCTAAATTGAAAAAAATGTCATTTTATGGTAGATCAGGGTATAGTTTTGGGACATGTTATTTCTGCTAAGGGTATAGAAGTTGATAAATCCAAGATAGATCTTATATGTTCCTTACCCCTTCCCACAAGTGTACGAGATATTCGTTCGTCTCTCAGTCATGCAGGTTTCTATCGTCGATTCATCAAAGATTTCTCAAAGATAGCATTGCCTCTATGCAGATTATTGCAGAATGATGTGGCCTTTGAATTTGATAAGAAATGCAAAGAGGCATTTGAGAAACTGAAGGAACTCTTAACTTCAGCTCCAATAATCCAATCTCCAAATTGGAATCATCCATTCGAGATCATG
>SNVD02008289.1:0-32900 GCA_013180625.2 Boswellia sacra | reverse complement strand
TGGAATGATATCTTACTCATCACTTTATTACTTGTGCGACTAGTATACTTGCTAGTTTCGAACGCATCAAGTTTTTGGCGCCGTTGCCGGGGATTGATTTTCTGATCGATTTGTTATTCTGTTTTTATTGTTAGTTCTAGATTTTTATTTCTGATTGTTTTGTGTTTAGGCTTTTATGTTCGAGGGATAAGCGGATCAGTGACTTAAGCGAATTAAGGAGTTTCTCCAATCCTCGAATTTAAGACTAAATCGGTCAATTTCAACTCCACCTCCAGAATTTGACCTTGCACTACATACTTCCCTCCCATCTTCTTGCAATTCAATCAACTCTTAATCGGAAGTAATGGCGATGCAAAACAATCAGACTCTTAAGGAGTTAGCGGCACCAATTATCGATCAACAACTGTTGTGCCTAAATACCAATCTTGAGGTAGATTTTGAACTTTAATCTGGACTAATTCATCTCTTGCCTACATTTCATGGTTTTGCAGGAGAGGATCCTATCAAATACCTCAGAGAATTTCATGTGGTATGCTCAAGTATGAAGCCAACTGGCATGTCTGAGGAGCAAATAAAATTGAGAGCTTTTCCATTCTCATTAGCAGATTCGGCAAAAGATTGGCTATACTATCTACCACCGAGTACCATCACCACGTGGAATGAGATAAATAAACTCTTTTTAGAGAAATACTTTCCCATTTCGAAAGCTATGAACATTAGAAAAGACATTTGTGACATTCGACAACACAATGGAGAATCACTTTATGAATATTGGGAGAGATTTAAAAGGTTATGTGTTAGCTGTCCAAACCATCAAATTAGTGATGGACTCCTAATTCAATATTTCTATGAGGGTCTCCTACCAATAGAAAGGAGTATCATTGATGCTGCTAGTGGTGGAGCACTAGTTAATAAAACATCGGAAGTTGCAAGGCATTTGATTAGCGACATGGCAGCGAACTCCCAACAATTCAGCAGCCAATTTGAGTCACAACTACCAAGGAGAGTAAATGAGATAAGTACTCCGAACATTGAACAACAACTTTCTGAACTTACCTATCTTGTAGAAAAAATGGCTGTAGGACATATGCAGCAATCTTATGTATGTGGAGTGTGTTCTACCACGGACCATCCTACCGACATGTGTCCAACGTTGCAAAAAGGAGATACGGAACAAGCCAATGCCATAGGTGTATTTCCAGGACAACCAAGGCAAAGGTATGACCCCTTCTCTAATACTTACAATGCCGGATAGATAGATCACCCCAATTTTAGTTACGGGAATCATCAACCAATCATCCCAAATGCCATACCAAATCGGCCACAAGGTTTCAATCAACCTAGAGTGTAGCAACCATTTCAAATGCAACCACCACCAATGCCACATCCAGCACCACAACCAGCTTCACAAAACTCAGGTATGTCTCTCCAGGATATTGTTAAAGCACTTGCCACTGACACTATGCAATTTCAACAGGAAACTAGGGCAAGTATCCAAAACCTGGAAAATCAGATGGGACAATTGGCTGCTAACATGAGCTAATTTTAGAGTCAAAGCTTAGGAAAATTACCTTCTCAGCCAGTGATCAATCCAAGAGAGAATGCTTATGCGGTAACTTTGAGAAGTGGAAAGCAATTAGACATTCCACCAAAGAAATCACAAACTGATGAAGGGGATGACACCACTTTCACCATGAATAAAACATCATCTTCTAAGGTAAATCTTGAAACTCCCATTCCTTCTTATGTTACTCCTCCACCTTTTCCTAGCAGATTTGCAAAATCAAAGAAGGAGGAACAAGAGCAGGAAATCTTGGAGACTTTTCGCAAGATCGAGGTAAATATACCACTTCTGGATGCTATTAAGCAAGTACCTCGTTATGCAAAATTTCTCAAGGAGTTATGCACCAACAAGAGAAAGTTGAAAGGAAATGAGAAGTAAGTGTGGGGGAAAATGTTTCAGCTGTATTGCAAAGAAAAATTCCTCCAAAATGCAAAGATCCAGGTACATTTATCATTCCATGCACCATTGGTAATACCAAGTTTGAAAGAGCTATGTTAGATTTAGGAGCATCTATTAATGTCATGCCATATTCTATTTATGCTTCTTTGAATCTTGGATCCCTTGCGAAAACTGGTATTACCATTCAACTTGCTGATCATTCTAATGCATATCCCAAGGGAGTTGTGGAAGATGTGCTAGTGCAGGTGAATCAATTGGTTTTCCCAGCAGACTTCTATGTTTTTGAAATGGAGGATGAGACATCTCCTAATCCAACACCGATTCTTTTAGGGAGACCATTTTTTAAGACTGCCTAAACCAAGATTGATGTTCATGATGGCACTCTCACCATGGAGTTTGATGGCGAGGTGATCCGTTTCAATATTTTTGAGGCAATGAGGTACCCTTGTGACTTGCATTCTGTTTTTGCAGTAGATGTTATTGATTCTTTAGCACAACAATGTTTTGAGTTAACTCATAAGGATGGATTGGAAATGGCTATTAGTGAGCACATAGGGACAGAAAATTTCAAAGAACCAAGAAGGTTGATACAAGTGTCCAAAGAAATGGAGGAAGCTATGGCATACTTAGATGAGACTATAGCTATAACCACAAACAGGTATGATGTTTCGTACATTGAATTGCCTTTATCTAATGAGAAACTTCTTCCTTCTGTGATGAAAACCAATACCTTGGAGCTTAAGCCACTTCCAGATTATTTGAAGCATGTGTTCTTGGGTGACAAAGATCTTTTGCCAGTTACAATAGAAATGGGCCTTGTACCACTACAAGAAGAGAAACGCGTCCGACTACTTAGAGATCGCAAAATAGCTATTGGGTGGATGATTGCTAACATCCAAGGCCCAGCCATATGCATGGACCGTATCATGTTAGAAGAAGGATCCAAGCCCATTAGTGAAGCATAGTGGAGATTGGATCCTCCCATGATGGAACCAACGTCGGGCTGAGGACGTTAAACCAAGCGCTTATTAGGAGGCAACTCAATGTTTTTGAAAAATAAATAAAATAAAGAAAAGAAAAATAAAATAAAATAAAATAAAATAAGGTAGTAATGATCAATTTTTGTGTCTCGAGGAGATTCCTTTCATAGGCCATCAAATTGATCAGGTTTTATCTCTCTTTGCCATCTGTCTTATTTGTTTTTTTTTTACTTGTTTTTTACTTTTGTTTGCTATTGTGTTGTTATCTCTTTTATGTGTCTTCAGTTTCATTTCTGCTCTTTTCTTTCCCTTCCTTTTGTTCAATTTGATTATTCTGTACTTCGAACTCTTTTGTGCAACAGCTTGAGGAAACACCCAAACGGGAACTGAAACCATTGCCCGAAGGTTTGAAACGTGCATATCTTAGAGAAGAACAGACTCAATCGCATTTTCGGTAATATCTCTCCTTTTCTTTTCTCTAATGGATGTCGATATCTTTCTGTCGAACCTTCGTAAATATTTCCCTTCACTTCCTCAAAATGTTGTGTTTAAAATTTATAAAGTACGGATGACTAGACTTTGGGTATTGATGCTCTTAAATCTACCTGCGGATATCCGATGGCTTATCGAAGCCAAGGTGAGATTGTCCGGTGAGCCGGACATTAATCTCGCAAAATACATGCCTGGTCTAAGAAAGAGCTACTACGCCAAGAGGCGAAGAGCGAAAAGGTTACAAGTATGTTATAAATGTGCTAGATGGAATTGTAACCAGACTTGTCGTTCATTAGGTTTTGCGTCCAGGAATAGAGAAGATAAACTTTCATTTATTAAGAATGGTTTGAGTAATGAGTCGCTGGATAATGTTTTGTTAACTCTCGAGTCACATTCTTGTGGACTTGTTCAGCGTGAATTGCTTAATCTATGGACACAATTTCGTGATGAATTGCAGTGTTATAGTCTAGGGAATCTGACTAAAAACGACCCTGTTTGCCAGTTTATAAGAAAACTGGATGGGAAGCAAATCCCCGACTCATAGAAGGCGTTTCAGCCGTTACTGGACGTAAAACCAGAGGAAGATGTGAGCCATAATCACAACTACTTGTATATTTGAATGTGTGTTGTTGTTGTCGAATTTTATTTTTTCTTGTTTCGTTTGATCTGATTATCAATGTTGTTTTTGTGTTGTTGTTGTTTGTTGATTTTGTTTGTTTTAATTTCAAGTTTTCTTTTTGACAAACCATATGACTACCCTATGGCATAAGTACACATGGGAGACAAGTGTGGAGGTTTTGTCAACCTCCGCCGAAAGTATATCTCTACTTTTCATGCTTCACGTGGGAGACAAGTGTGGCGGTTTTGTCAAACCCCACCGAAAGTTATCTCCATTTTTCATGCACACGTGGGAGACAAGTGTGTAAGTTTTGTCAAACCTCGCCGAAAGCATATCTCATTTTTTCAAATCTTGGGGCGATAAATTTGCATCGAGCAACCCCCACCGAAATTATGTCCCCATGTGTCAAATTTGAGAGTTTTACGTGTGTATATATCCATTCTGCATATTTCAAATGTCATTTTATAACCTGTCTTGCACTTGAATCGCATAATACCTAACGTGCATCATTGTCTTACACAAGTTTAGAGCACTTGTAGAAATGGAGAAAACACCAATTCGGCGATTCCAAAATATATGCGTATTTTGTGGATCGCAATTTGGTAAAGATGGAGAGTTTACAACAGCAGCTCTTGATCTTGGTAGGACATTAGCTGCGAGGGGTATTCAATTTGATTTATGGAGGGGGTAGTCTTGGGTTAATGGGGTGTGTGTCAACAGCTGCATCCCTAGGAGGGAGCAAAGATCTCGGCATTATCCCTAAACCATTAGCTGTGCGAGATATCGTAGGCAACACAATGGGGGAAGAGTTACAGGTCTCTAGCGTGCATGAGCGTATTGCACATATGGTCATTTAATCTGATGCATTTATAGCTTTGCCCGGTGGTTATGGTACATTAGAGGAAATATTTCAAATCACCTCTTGGGCACAGCTAAACATCCATCGGAAACCCATTGGTTTGTTAAATGTCAATAATTTTTTTGATGGTTTGTTGTCTTTTCTTGATCAAGCAGTAAAAAAAACTTCATCTCATAGTCGGCGAGGCAAATCCTGGTTACAGCTTCAACTGCAAGGGAGTTAATTGACAAATTACAAGCATTCGTCTATTCGCCTGATCCAACAATAGCTCGGATAGATTGGTTTGCTGCAGGCAATAAAAGGCGTAAACTGGATTTAACGCTAAGTCTCTAATCTTTATCTACTGGTTTGCTTTACTTTTGTTTGCTTTCTTTTTATTGTGTTTATTTGAGATTTTTCATGTTATTTCTTTTGAGCTTTTTCAGGTTATTTCTTTCGTTCCAAGTAATATTTTCTAATTTTGCCTTTTAGAGTGGTGTCTTAAAAAGTTTAAGTCCTCTTGAAACGCATTCTGGATCTCTTTAATCCATAATGGCTGAATAAGGAGGCTAACTTCTAAACTTTTTAGACCTTTAACTAACTTGTTTTTGTTTCCTGATTGCTGGACTTTGTTATTTTATGAGTAAGTTTAGTTTTATGTAATTTAGAGTTGTTATGTGTTTTCGTCTTTATCTGTTTCGATTTTAAAAAAAAAAATTGTGGAAAAACCTAAGAATAGTAGAATATGGGGTTTCTTTAACCCTTGAAACGCATTCTCTCGAAATAAATCTGTAGTTTGTTTATTTCATGTTGTTTGAAGTGTCTTGTTTCTTGTTTTGTTCTTTCATAATAAAGGTATATAGGCTGGAAACCTTAAGTCTGCGGGCTACTGGTCCTAAGGATTGTTGAAATATACAATCTTGACTCAGGTGTAACAACGCCACGTACCTCTTTTCTTGCATTTTGTGGGTCGATGATAAGATAATGATTGAATTAAGAATAACTCTTGAAAATGATAAATGATGCATGGATCTGTGTGCTTGAAATGTATATTGGTTTTTTGCTTTACCTTTGATTCCTTGCGCAACATTGAGCACTGAGCTATTATCACTGAGTTATTTGTTCACTTAGAGAAAGTTTATGTAATTTAAATGTTTCTTCAGATTTCAATGAATTCTAGAACTTGTTTGATGGTCACTCGAGGCGAAATCCTAGACTGTGCAACATTAGGGAAATGATTTAGGCCATCTTTGGACCGTTTGAGCCTTAATAGCCAACCTTGATTGAAATTGATCCCTAGTTACCCCTTTGAGCCTCTGTAAGCCTTTTTCTTTGTTAACTCACTAAAAGATTTCCTAACCTCAAATGAATTTGTTCCAAACAGTTTATCCCTTACCTATGAGCATGTAGATCATTCACAATTATATTTTGAGTTATGTTCTGGTTTTGGGAAGTTAGAGGAGGTTGGATTGTGCCATGAGCAATGCAAGTGAGTTTTATTGTGTTTGTAATAAAAAAAACAGAAAAAAAGAAAAGCAATCTGTATTTATCTTCCACGTACTTAAACATTGAGGACAATGTGATTTTTAAGTGTGGGGGAGGGGAATTGTAGTTAAAAAAAAAGAAAAATAGAGAAAAAAGAAAAAAAAACTATACCCTTGAGTGTTCTTAAAAAGAATGAAAAAACAAAGTGTGGGGGTGTAGTTTTCTTTTGTTTTCTACAAAAAAGAAAAAAAAAGAAGATTGAGTGTTCTAAATAAGTTTGGGAGAGTAACCTGGTGAATCGAAATAAAGTTGTGTTATAGGGTTGAGCTCTACATAGTCTTGAATGATTTATGTGTTTGTGGGTGATTTGAGCCAAATTATTATCCTTTATCATACCTTTACCCAACCCAAACGTTACAAGCTTAATAAAGTCCTACTTGATCCTTGGTGTTGTGCTTGTCTACATTAGTAGAGAGTGAATTGAAAAACAGGCCTATGGAATTCATTTATACACACATCTTCACTATTAAATATTGATAAGTGTCTATTTATATATCATTTTCATATTAATTCGTCCATGTTTCTTTGCTATATTCCTTGGTATTTTTATGTTTTTGTGTGGTTTTGATGTTTGTAGGAGTTTTGGAGCAACTTGCACAAAAATGGAGTAAAACCCTTCATTTTCACCTCTGCTAGTCAACCATCTTCTCGGATTTAATTGTATTGATATACAATGAACCCGATGACATATTATATACCGTTGGAAAGCTCTCGAAGTCTATTTTCTGGAGAAATTTACGGTTTATAAATCCATTCAGTGTACCAAAAGTTGTAATCAAAACAGTGTGAGAAGTATAGAAATGTAATTCCACAAATCACTTTGTAGCAGGTTACTGTAGCAGAGTATTTAAACTCATTTTAGGGTTTTATTTTCATAACTTGAAGAGGGGAAAACGTGAGAGGAGGCTGCATTTCTGGATTTCTCTCATCCCTTGGAGTTCTTGAAGGAGAAAGAAGATTTTGAAAGATGAGGAACTACAATTCCAAGAAGATTCATCTACAAAGAAGATTTTCAAAGAATTTGCTAAGTTCTTTCTTTCCTTTTCAATTCTGGAATTTCTCTGTATTGTATTTGTTATTCTGATTGAATATGTGTAACTAAATCTGAATTGGTTGAGGGTGATTTCAAAGCCCTTGATATGGATTTTGTGAGTTGATTGTGTAAGAAATTGTTATCCAATTCTCTAATTGAAGTTGCTTGTATTTTCCCATATCTAATGCTTATGATTGCTTACTGATTGTATTTGGAATGGCCAACTGAATATAATCTGTTGTTGTCTATTGCTAGATTAGAAATCTTGATCCGTAATTGTCATGAATTTCCAATCATTAGTAGCAAAATTGTGATCAGAGATTGCAATTGGAAAATACAACCTAGGTTAAATAATCCGAACTTGTGTGATTATTGCTTAGATCAACCTATCTTTCTCATCGTAATGCTTCTATTGAATTAAACTTAGAGAGCTTGTTCTAGGTTGTTTAATGGATAGAGATTAAATAAAGAGCTTGTTTTATTTAACAACAAAGTAAGGAAAGATTGGGATAACAGAGCTTGTTGTTATCTACGGTTGATAACTTCAATGCTGTAATTGGATTACAATTCTATGTTAATTCACAAATTCATATCTTGTGGCAGAGAATGAACTCTTAACCAAGTGTCTCTCATTGATTTTTCACTCCATTTAACTTTGCTTTGTGTTATTCTTCATTTGCTTTCGTATTAAGTTTAGTTAATCAATCAACAAAACCCCTCCTGTTTAGTTTATTGTTGCTGGAAAATAACAAATTCAATTAGAATCAATCCTCGTGGGAACGATATCTTACTTATCACTTTATTACTTGTGCGACTAGTATACTTGCTAGTTTCGAACGCATCAAATATGATTCATTTTTATGCATAAACTCATCCGAGTTACAAGTGATTAGGTGAGAATGGCTCTACACACACACACTTGAGGAATTGAAGTAGAGCGAAGCTAATCTTTGTAATGAGATTCTTGATCAAATGCATTATTTTGAAGTTTTCCTTGGGTTATAATTAAGTACAATCTTTGAGGCCTATTTGCAAGTTTAAGCATTTGTGTGTTTTAATTTTTCTTTGAATCTGTTTCGATTTAGTTTTGTTTCATATCGTCGTAGTTGCTCGAGGACTAGCAAAGTTTAAGTGTGAGGGAATTTGATAGGTGTCTATTTATGTATATTTTCATATCAATTCGTCTATGTTTCTTTGCTATATTCCTTGGTATTTTTATGTTTTTGTGTGGTTTTGATGTTTGTAGGAGTTTTGGAGCAACTTGCACAAAAATGGAGTAAAACCCTTCATTTTCACCTCTGCTAGTCAACCATCTTCTCGGATTTAATTGTATTGATATACAATGAACCGGATAACATGTTATATACCGTTGGAAAGCTCTCGAAGTCTATTTTCTAGAGAAATTTACGGTTCATAAATCCATTCAGTGTATCAAGTTATAATCAAAACAGTGTGAGAAGTGTAGAAATGTAATTCCATAAATCACTGTAGCATGTATAACACGGGACATTGTAGCAGGTTACTGTATCAGAGTATATAAACATATTTTAGGGTTTTATTTTAAAAACTTGAAGAGGGGGAAACGACTGGGAGGCTGCATCTCTGGATTTCTCTCATCTCCTGGAGTTCTTGAAGGAGAAAGAAGGCTTTGAAAGAGGAAAAACTACAATCCTAAGGCATTTTCATCAAATTTGCTAAGTTTATCCCTTCCCTTTCATTTTCTGGAATTTCTCCATGTTGTATTGTATTTATTACGTTTTTGAACATGTGTAACTGAATCTGAATTGGTTGAGGGTGATTTCAAAGCCCTTGATATGGTTCTTATGAGTTGATTGTGCAAGATATTGTTATCCAATTCTCTAATTGAAGTTGCTTGTATTCTTCCATATTTAATGCTTATGATTGCTTGCTGATTGTATTTGGGTGGCCAACTGAATATAATCTGGATGTTGTCTATTGCTAGACTAGAAATCTTGATCCGTAATTGTCTTGAATTTCTAATCATTAGTAGCAAAATTGTGATCAGAGATTGCAATTGGAGAATACAACCTAAGTTAAATAATCCGAGCTTGTGTGTTTATTGCTTAGATCAACCTATCTTTCTTATCGTAATGCATCCATTGAATTAAATTTAGAGAGCTTGTTCTAGGTTGTTTAATGGATAGAGATTAAATAAAGAGCTTGTTTTATTTAACAACAAAGTAAGGAAAGATTGGGATAACAGAGCTTGTTGTTATCTACGGTTGATAATTTTAATGGTGTAATTGGATGACAATTCTATGATTTATTCGCAAATCCATATCTTGTGGTAGAGAATGATCCCTTAGCCAAATTTCTGTCATTGATTAATTCTCACTTCAATTAAGTTTGCATTGTGTTATTCTTTATTTGCCTTCGTATTCAGTTTTTCATCCATTGAATTGATCAACAAAACCCCCATTTATTCTGTTTTTGCTTTCGAGTAACAAATTTAATTATAATCAATCCTCGTGGGAACGATATCTTACTTATCACTTTATTACTTGTGCGACTAGTATACTTGCTAGTTTCGAATGCATCAGTTTACTTACAGCCTATAGTCGACAAAAAAGCTATGCAGACAAAAGGAGACGACTGTTAGAATTCAAAGTGGGTGACCATGTGTTTTTAAAGGTGTCTCCGCGTAAAGGCTTGATGCGTTTTGGACAAAAAGGTAAACTTGCTCCACGCTACATTGGCCCATTTGAAATCCTAAGGTGGGTAGGTGAAGTAGCTTATGAGCTAGCATTGCCGCCACGATTATCGGGAATTCATAACACATTTCATGTATCGATGCTAAAGAAGTATGAGCCTCACCCAACACATGTACTAGAGTGAGTTGGACATTCAACAAGATGTTTCGTATGAAGAGGTTCCTATTCAAATCTTGGACTCGAGAGTGCAAGTTCTACGTGGCAAGACCATCCCATTACTTAAGGTCTTGTGGAAGCATCATGACGTTGAAGAGGCCACATGGGAGTTAGAGTCAGAGACTCAAAGAAAGTATCCTGAGCTGTTGAATGCAAGAGATAATTTCTAACTCATGTTTTCAAATTTCGAGGATGAAATTTTTTTTAGGAGGGTAGGTTGTAGAGTTTCAAAAGAAAATTAATATATATGCATTTATATATATTACAAAATTTAGAAACCATGTCTAAAAGATTAAGTGGGTTGGAAGTTAGTGGACCTAGGCCCATGAACCAAGGCCTTATATTTACATAAGAAAGGATTTTCTAGAATTAGAAGGAAGAAAAAAAAAAAGAAGAGAGAGGAGAGTCTTACGGTTCCAGGAAGAGAAGAATAGAAGGAGAAGAAGAAGAAAAAGAAAAAGAGAGGAAAAAGGAAAAATTTTCAAAGAGGTGTATGAGCTTAGAATAGAAGTAGGGATTTTCTAACACCATACTTACATCATGTCATGTATTTTGTTGTTTTAAATTGATGTTGGTTTGTTATGCATGAGACTTGTTGTAACTTGATTGTTTGTTGCTTGGATGATGAACTATGAGTGAAACTACTTATTGGAAGTTGATTGCTTGGTTGTTTGAATGAGGAATTATGTGTGACAACTAAGTGCTTATGAAGTGAAGAAGAGATGGTTCTTGAAGGGAGTTGTAGTTCATGTGACTGTGTTGTGTTGTTTGAGCTAATGCATTCTTCTGGATTAAGAATTATATGATTTATCATTTGTTTAGGAATATAGACATATGAAGCTTTATTTAGCCACTGATTTCATTGAATTTGGAGTTAAAATGAATTTTTGGTGAATTTTTGAAGTTAAGAGTCGAAATCTGGAAATGAGTTGATTGAACCGACTTAATAGAATAGGTTCACGACTCTGGATGCAGAGTCCAACTTTTTATCTGACACTACTAGACACTAACTTGTCGAGTGTCGAGTGTCTAGCAAGTAACGTGTCGAGTGTCGAGTGACAGCGTCGCATGCTGCATGCATGACTCGACGTGCGGGTTCGAGTGTCGAGTGTCTAGCGAGTAACGTGTCAAGTGACAGCGTCGCGTGCTGCATGCACGACTCGACGTGCGGGTTCGAGTGTCAAGTGTCTAGCGAGTAACGTGTCAAGTATTAAGTGACAGCGTCGCGTGCTACATGCACGACTCGACGTGTGGGTTTGAGTGTCGAGTGTCTAGCGAGTAATGTCGAGTGTCTGGTGCCAAGTGTCGAGTGAACAGTATCACACGTTAGTGTCGTGTGTTGCATGTAAGACTCGACATGCAGGTGCGGGTGTTAGGTGTCGAGTGTCGAGTGTTGAGCGGCACTGTCGAGCATAATTACAGAACGACCCAAATCGATTGCTCACTTCCTAAAAGCCCTGGATTTTTCATAAAAATTGTATTTTCTTGAAATTTATCATAGAAATTATATTGAAGGGGTGCAAATGTATGCATTGGAAATTGAATGGGCCGTTTTGTATATGGATCCAAGGAGAATGCGGAGATAAAATTCTTGGTGTTGGACCTTGGATGGGCCGTTTTGTATACGGATCCAATGGTAACACGATTATTAACTTGATGTGCAAATGAACATAATTGTTGATTTATTATTATTGGGTGTGAAATTCTGTAATTGAGTAATTGTTGAATGTGTGTGATTTAGTATAATGTTAGGATTTTTCCTACTGGGCTTTATGCTCACCCCCTCCCTCCACAGGTACACAGAAAGATGTTCATACTAGTGATGTTCCAGAGCTTTCTTAGGAAGTCTGGAGTTTGCATGCATACAATGATTTTTGGGGACAGTCTTGATTCTCTTAACTTATGATGGGAGATTTTGTTATGTGACTAGCAACTTATGTATTGAATTTAGTCACCAGTGTATGTAAAGTTTATTTTGAACAAATAGCCAAATGTTGTAATGAATTCATGTTGGTGTATAGAAAAAAAAAAAAGAGATATTGATGATGTATTTTTTTATTAATTTTTAATTCAATCACCCCTAAAGTCTCCAAATAAGTGATGTTAGGGCGTGACAGTAATCCTAGCAAATGATGGCAGCATTGAAACTGTATTGTTCTTAGGTAAGAATTATTTGGTTGTTAGAATAGCAGCTGACTATTTAGGATTTTAATTCGACATGATTCTAGTCTTAGATTCGACATGATATCATAGTTTAATAAAGTTAAAGATGTTAATACAATCTAACACCTCCTGCATACCAACTTAATGGGAAACTCTTTTTAACTCTGCTCAAATTGATTCATATACTAATCTCTACTAGGGTCCATAATCAGCAAGAGCTCCTTTGAAAAAAATAAAATAAAATAAAATGAACTCTGCAAAAGTTACTGTTGTCCGAAGGCCCTTTACAGCCATTACTGTGATCTCTAATTTTTTTCTCTAGTTCAAAATTGTGTTATTAATTTATTGATTAGTAATCAATGAAATCATTGCATTGACTCGTGATGTTATCAAACCAATAATTTTAGTGATGTTAAATGAATCCTGCTAATAAACTAGAAACTAGAATAGGTTTTTGATATATATAAAATATAATCACTTTGCTTGTGAGTCTATTTATAGATTGAATTTAAGATGTTGGAAGTTCTAACTTGTTATGCGGCATCTAGCTGGGGGAGTCGGGGGACATCTCTAGTAGTCTAGTTAATTTAATACAAAATAGACGTAAAAATTGTTCTAACTCAGTAAACTTGTAGAATAGAAATTTGTCAGTAAGCCATTAGGCACTTGGGAGAAATTTCTGGGCACAAAATGATAGACCTGATAGGAAAGTGACTGTGATGCTGACATTGGAGGGGTAAATGGAAACTTTAGACCTAGCAACATTTATGAAAAGAGCTAGGCATTTAGAGTAATTTCTTAGATCAATATGAAATTAAATTATATTTTAAAACTTTGCAGTATTGATGCTATTACACAATAGTTAGACATAAATGAGAAAATGCATATGCAACATGAAGGTCTTGTAACATGTAGATACTCCATGGCAATTTCTTTGTGCAATAACTTGTTGATCGTCCTAGGGAAAAAATGACCAAAGTTGTTTGTCCAAAAAATGAGTCTTTTAAAAATGAATCATAGTACAATCCACAATCCACTAGAGACTGAACTGCCTCGTACTACTTTGTCTTATACCTGGTAGTCCAAGTCAGCGTTTTCAAGTCATTTTTGCGTGGTTACTGATTTATTTTATCAGCAGTGATAAGAAGAAAGATTTCTGCTACCACTATTCACTACTTATGGAAAATACTGATGTAAATAACGGGAGGTTTGGCATGAATCATTGATCTCAAAAAAACTGGTGAAGACATGGGCATCATAAAAACTCTTCTGCCTTGGACTAATGGTTTGTTAGGGAATTATGATTCCTAACTTCTATTCTTTAAGCCAGGAAATCTGTTGATTATAAATTCTTTCATTGAATAGGTTCTGTAAGAATTTGTTACAACTCTTTTTTTTCCTTTTTGCAATTATTACTAAAATTTGTATTTTTATTTTTGCGTATACTTCACTAGTTACAGGAAAGAGTAGGAAAACAGGTGTCAAACAAGTTGAAAAGGTGTTGGTAACGCGTAATAAATATGATGAATGGACTAAATGATGATATATATATATATATAAGAAAATTATTTCACATGTTGCAATTAGAGCATCTTTCTCTTCCTACAGGATGTTTTCCCCTCTACTTCCTTATATGAACATGCTTTCTTCTCTCTTTTTTCTTTCACAAAGTTGGGACCTAAACTCTTAAAATTTTAAGTGTGAGATGGGAAGCTTTTTTAATACCAAACATCATCTTAGCTGATCCGAGCATGGTTTGGCCTACTTGATAGAACTTGAAACAAGTGCCTACCACTTGGCGTCAACTTTTAGAGTGGCAAAAGAGTGTTTGCTTTTCTCTATCGTTGTGTCGCGTATTGTGAGAATTGAATGGTTTTATTTTGATCATTTTTGGAACTATTTTGAAGGTGAAGTGAATTATGGGCAACAGGGTTCATTTTTGGTACTGTCCTTACTTGCTGAATTAGATTATGATTCACCTCTTCATCTCCTGCATAAAGAATGAAATATAATTTAGAACAAAACATTTGTATCTTGTTAATTGCATAAACAAAATGATTACCATTTATATTGATGTTAGTTTGATGAATTTCAGGAGACTTCAAATGAGAGATGACACTACTATCTTCTATAGAATTAATCCAAGTTAGAGGCCTTTTAACCAAACTAATGCCTTCATCTTGTTTTATTTGTTGGCAAGATGGTTGTGTTATGGTATATATGTTATGTATACCAAGAGAGATTTTTATTTACTTATTGTCTCATTTGTTCAATGTGTGAATTGTCATCTTTTTGTGCATTATCTTTTTTTTAATCTGTATAATGTTCTTATGTTATAGGATTTATTATTGATGAACTTCCATCTAAGGATATTAATGTTATTAGCTATTACAGATCAGATGATTTAGCTAGCTAGTACATAAATATATATATAAATTTATATGAATCCATGTTGTTGATGCAAATTAATGTTAGTTTCAGCAATCCGGCTGAGTTCTTCTTGCTACTTATGCTTGTAATCTTTCTTTGTTAGTTTATTTTGGTTTTCTTTCCTTTGTTGTGGGATCAAGTTTCTTATTGTACATCTAGTTTAAACAGAGTGTATGGGCTAAAGCTATTGTTTCTTGTTAATTATTTGTGCAGGTTTTCTCACATGAAGAATGGTTTGTGCTGGTTAATAATTTCAGGAAATGAGACTTCTAGATTGGTTTGATTTGTGCTCGTTTGGAAATAAGACTTCTATAAACTTGTGAATTTTTAGACTCTTATGTATTAAAACTTTTGTATAATTTATGAATTGTTAATTTAATGTCATGTTCCACATTAGACTTTTAGCTTCTTCTTCCCAGGTTAATATGTACAGACCAAAAAAATTGGATACAAAAATGGATTCTTGGAATAAAAAATGTGTATAGGCCAAAAAATTGGATAAACAAATTGATACCCAGATTTGTAAATGGGGGCTGCATTTTTACGGCAGTTCCTAAAACCGCGGTAAATAACAGTACACACTACACTACACCACGCGGAGCTTTTACTTCGACTAGTCGCCCGCGGTTAACTATTTACAGCGGTTTCTTAGCCCGCGGTAAAAGAAGAAATATTGTTGTCTAACCAGACAACGGTTATTTACGGCGGGCTTTTTAACCGCAGTATAAGGCCTTTTACGACTGGCCAAAACCATGGTAAAAAGTTGTGTGACTTTTTATGTCGCCACTTACTACGACGGGCCGAAACCGTAGTAAACGACTGTTTACCGCGGTTTTGGCCCGCTGTAAAAGGCCTTTTTTCTTATAGTGAGTGGAACTTTAATTGAACACAAGGTTTGTCAATATGATTGGGGAGGGTAATTCATACCTCTTGCTTTATTCTTTACTTCCTCTGGTATAATATTTAGGCATTAATGTCCTCATACATCAGAATAGAATGGGGTTGTTGAGAGAAAACACCGACATATATTTGACCTTGGTCTCACCATTACAAGAAGGGGCGGCTTATACTACGCCCATCTGCGGAGGTTTTTAAAAACCGCCGTAGATAGATTTACGCGAAAATATGTGCGACGGTTTTAAAAACCACCATATAAAGGGCCTCAAAATCCCCAAATCGATTTTGCCCTCACGCCACTACCGTCTTGTCTCTCTCAACTCTTCTCTCCATTGAAACACAATTCTGCCCTCACCCCATCCTTGAACAATACCCTCTCGTCTCTCTCAACTGTTCTCTCAATTGAAACTCGATTGAGTCCCGGTTTCACATCTTGATTCTGCTTGTGGATTATCAATCCCCGTTTTGCATGCTTTAGAGAGCACATACAGTAAAATTAAGTCTAGGCAATCGCATGCTTTAGAGAGCTTTGTCTCCAAACTTGCTTGCTGTAATACACAGCGATCAAAGTAGGCAAAGACGACAGACAACCCTCGCTCTCAAGTGGCTTTCGCTGTTAACTACTACTCTTTCACCACTCAAAATCTCTGCCCGATCATCGAAGGAGGCCTCAAAACGACGCTGGTAGGCACCTGTTAAACCTATCGGTAAGACTTTAAACGAAATGATGTAATCATTTCTTCTATTGGTTTTATGAGTTCTTACTCTCCCTCCTCTCACTCCATGGCCATTCCATGAGCCACGCACAATCACCACTCTCGATTGATTACTGAGGTTGTTGTCTACTGTTGTGATGACTAGAAAACCCAATTTAGTTTTGTGTTTCTTTTTTGTTTTTCGGTGATGTGGTGTTTCGGTGGCTGTGCCTGGTGCTTTTTATGGCTGTGATTTTCATGGTGTTCTGATTCGGGTGTTTGTGATTCTGGGATGTGATATTGAGTTTGATCCCTAGTTGATGAGTTATGTGATTTTGAGTCTGAGATTGATTTTGATTGCTGGTTGCTGAAATCAAAACCTCAGTTAATTATGTTCATGAGATTGATTGCTTGTTCAACCAACGAGAAGTGTTCAATTTTTTAGTGTAATAGCGTCTGCATTAGCGTTAAGATAACAATTACTGAAAGTGGAAATTTTTATTTTACAAACCATCTTGGTGCCTTGCAATCATTTCATCGTAATGCTAGGTGATATACACTGCTTGGCTTGCTTGGAGGCTACTTCAAACATACCACTTGATGCCACTGAAACTTTATGGTTGTGTCTAAATCTGGTACGAATTGAGGCATTTTATGGTTGTGCAGTGTGTGATTAAGTGGTTTTTGTCAAGTCTATGTTGGTTGTTTGCTTTGTTTTTGTTTTATACTTACTATTTAATATATTTGTTTTATAGCATAATTGTTCTCATTGGATATGGAAATCGAGATTTGATTTAACAACACGATAAAAGGTTGTGATGATTGTGAATTTGTTTTAGCTTCCTTTCTTTTACTTTAAATTATCAAAAGCACCCTCAAACTTTTTATAATTGTAGCAAATTGACGTGGTTTTCTTACTTTCAGCTCAAATACATTTGGACAAGTGGAAGTGCTTTTGGACTTGTTTGGAAAGTCTGCTGCATACCTACAATTGGATTTTGGATTTTGGAGTCTAAGCTTAGCCCGGGTAATTCAAGTCAGTGGATCTTGGGTCCGTTTCTAAAAGCTTTGCTACGTTATTGTTTGAAATTGTTCTTTATGCAAAGCTTATTTCTACATGACAGGTTGTTGTATAAGCTGTCCTGTACATATAAAATTTGGAGAAATTAGACAACAAGAAGCACTAGGGATATCTACTGAACTAAAGTCAAAGGTATGCATTGTTACCTGTATTTCAGATTTAGATTTGAGGATCAAATTTCTTATTTCTTTGTTTCTTGTGGAATCTAAGAACAAATGCCTTTTTGTCGAAGTTCTATTTATGCGCTGCTGATGTTGCATTAATACAATCAGTTTATTGACAAAAGCATCTTAGACATTTGGGAGAGGAGGATTTACCCAATTCGGATGACAAGAAAAAGAACAAAATGAGGAAATTGTGCAGTTAGTTAGAGAATATCTAGAGGGAGAGTGAGAGGGGGAAGGCAGTGAATTTCTTTTGAGTATTGTGTGTGAGATTTGTTTCTCCTCGAGAGTTTAGCAGGACTCTCGAAATTCCTGCCAACAGTATAACAACTCTAAATTTCATCTTCTACCTATTTTCCCTACTGTCTCTAATTCATTCAATTTCCAGAAAACTCAGCTAAGCTAACTGTGACAGTGTGTGTAGTGCATACAGATCCTAACACAGTTCATAAATTTAATCTTCTGTTTTTCCTATTTTTTTCTCTCTGTCTGCACTGATTGAACTGTATTTCTGTCCATTGTTTTGCTGCTGTTTTTGTGTTCTTAAGAAAGGCTGAAACAAAATTTTGTCGCATGTTTTGAGATTTGAGTTAATTTTGTCTTTGGTTGCTGAAAACACAAGAAACTTTTATCTATTTAGTACTCTTGGTACATGAGAGTTTGCTTAAAAGAATTAGAATTGTTTGCATAAGATTGTCACCAGTTGCATAAGAATTAGAAGCTTCAAATGTTAGTTTATTTGTTAGTTTGTTCATAAGTCTTGTATGATTTTAGAAGCTTATGTATTCCAGAGGTTTGTGAAGTAAATGACTGACTTTGTTCCCTTTTTCCATTTTTCAACTGATTTTGATCTGCTTTTGCTGGCCTAGGCTTTTTCAATTGCTGGAATTGCTATTTATTGGTTTTGAGTTTAGGTGTTTCTGAACGATTTTGTAATTGGGTTTTGTATGTGGGTACTGTAATGGGGTTTTGGGTTTAGTTTGGGTTGAATGTGTCACTTTGGTTAAGTTTTTGGGGCTTGATTGTTCAATTGTGGAAGATTTTGTGGTTATTGTTGGGCAATTGATGAGGAAATCATTGATAAATGTGTTAGACTGGATTTAACAACATGCTTTCTGTTTACTTGATTCGAGAGTAATGTGTTAGTCTGCTCTTTACTTTTTTCTTTGTCTGTAACTTACGATTGTCTTCTAAAAGTAACGATTCAAATTTGGTAGACAGGAATGTACTATATAGCTGTTTGCTTTGCTAATGCCATTGCCATATTAAATTAGTTGATTAAGCTATGCGTTGGTTTGCAAGACCTGGAATGCATTTAATTAGTTGTGTTCAGCTGGTCCAGAATTTTTACATTAGTGTCATTTCGCATCTGCTTTGATCATTACTGAGTAAAACTCTAGAGTGAAATGAGAGCTTGGTGTCTTATCATGTTGATTAACTCCATATTCAATTTTTCTAGCGTTTGCAATATCTAGATACTTGCTACAATCTCCTTTAGTTTCTACTATAGTCTTAAGTGTTAGTAATACTTGTTTATAAAATTAAACTCCAATGTCTTCTCACCTGTTGATTAGCATCATTAACTGAAGTTAAACTTAGATGGATATCTTCTGTGGCTCTGTGAATTCTCTTGCATCCTTTTAGGTTGGTATTTCCGGTGCGTTAAAATCCAGAAGCATGGAAACTGCTAGTCTAATATAAAAAATTCTTTCACATAGTGTAGTTACGAATAGTTTTCCCTCTGAATGGTTCAATGTTGCTTTTGGTGGTATGAAGGTTATTGACCAAAGAGTTAAATTCTGACCAAAAATATATTAATTAATAAATATATAGATGATATCTTAAAAATTATAAATTTTCTTTTGCAGCCATGTGATGCGATCATATCCCACTTTTGTTGAAACTACTTTCATTGTATACAGTAACAACTCACCTTAGATTATGATTGTGCCTTTTTTTTATTCTCTGTTAGTTATCTATTTCACCACAAGGCAACAGATGAGTGTAGTTAAATACTCACATGATAAATTCATTAATTAAATTGGTCAAATTCTAAACAGAATGCATTTAATTAGTTGTTCTTTTTTGTTTTTCTTAAACGGATTGTGATTTTTTTTATATGCATATGTTTCATATTATGATGTATACGAAATGATGTTAACATGATTTTCTATTTTTGTTTTTTTGTAGGTAACTATGCCACCAAAAAGACATCGAGACATTTCAATGGAGAGTATAATACAACGGGAAGCAGAATCTCGACGACAATCGACATCTTCCCAAACTCAGACAAATAACGGAGAGCAAGGTATGTACATAAATAAGATGGCTTTACTAATTAATATTTAAAGTTGTTTTCTCATTTGTTTATTTGTTTTTCAGATGATGGTGGTACGTCAAAGGTTGTAAAAGGTCGTGAATCAGCTCACACTATTCGTGAGTGGGGAACAGGGCAAAGGTTGCATGTAGAGTTTAACTCTCAGTGGCAACCAATAAATGCAAACAAAGATAAATTAACCTCCCAACTTGGAATCGTAGCAAAGAATGGCAACATGGCTCCACTGACTTGTCCGCAATGGCAAAACATGCCACAATATCTTTTAGATGACATTTGGAAAGAAGTAAAGGTGAGTAATTTATATGAAATTCTTGGGCTATAACATATTTTTTGTATCTATATTAATCTATTATGATTTGTGGTTGTAGGATAACACAGATGTTCCTGATGAGTATAAAGTTCATTGTCTAAAAGCAGTTGGGAATCTTTGGAGGGATTGGAAAGCTCGTGCCAAGAGAGAGTATTACAAGAAATTTGATACAGATGAGGATCGGTTAGCTTTCACTCCTCCTAGAGTTAACCCGGACCAGTGGCCTATTCTTGTAGCTTATTGGGGGACAGAAGAAGCCAAAGTATATGTCTAACTCAACACATGATATATATACCCAAATAGTTATTTGTAAGTAGTTATAAATTCTATAATACGTAAACTTTTGAAATTGTTTTTATTATAGGGAGTTGCAGAGAAGAATAAGGTAAACCGTGCACAACAGGTTGCACTTCATCAGACAGGTCATACGTCGTTTGCCGAGAAATGAGAAGAGATAAGTTTTACATAACTATGTATATGTCTTTATCTATATGCTATTTATTTATCAGTTATGAAGATGCTACTTCAATTGAGATATGAAAGAAGTGGTTGTCTTTCTATTATGTTACCATTGTATTGCTAAGAAATGGGATGTGTTTACTTTTTATGATGTTTTTGGTAAGTAACTTCACTTTTTAAGTACTTGTACATCATGATAAAGCTTTATATTAGTTGTTTTCTTTTCTTTTTTTGGTTCGATGATAAGAAAGGGCGAACAAACTGATCGTATTAGTGTCTTCATCAAAACTAGAACAAAAAGTAATGGGGAAATAGGTGATGATGAAAGTGCAGAAATAATTGTAAGTTCTCCAATTTTTTGAACCTATATATTCATCTAGTATGTATGAATTTATTTTGCTTATTGTTTTA
The DNA here is from genome assembly GCA_013180625.2 of Boswellia sacra. NCBI lineage: Eukaryota > Viridiplantae > Streptophyta > Magnoliopsida > Sapindales > Burseraceae > Boswellia > Boswellia sacra. The sequence continues at coordinate 11,594 of SNVD02008289.1, read as the reverse complement.
TCTTCTTTAACTTGTTATTTGTTTTGATAATGTTGTAGAGTCAATTTAATGAAGGTTTGTCTCAATTTACACAAGAGCAACAAACTCAACAAGTGAGAGAAGAGGTTTTTGGCAACGTAATGGGACCTGATCATCGTGGCTATACTCGGACATATGGTTATGGTCCATCTCCAATTGACATTCACAGATGCAGCAGCTCATCTAATAATCAATTGAGGGAACAGTTTAGTGCCTTACAACAAGCACACAACAATTTGAATGCAGCTCACAACGACTTGAAGGAAGAATACAACAACTTGAAGATGACGCATGCTGAAGTCTTTTCCTTTCTACAGGAGACGTTTCCAGAATTTGTACAGCGGCATGCAAATAGATCGGTATTCACATATTTCCATAAAAGTTAAAAGTTTCAGATGATTCATATTTTAATTTGCGTTTTGTATTCTTTTTTCTGAATAGGTTCCAGATGCTTCAAGTGGACACCGAAGTCGTTTTCAACTTGATAGTCATGGAACAAATAATATCACACGTGACACATCAGATGAGGAACATGAGTACATATAAACAATCTTCTTTGTTCCAAATTAAACAATCTTATTAAATGAATATTATCTAAGTTACAAATTTATTCTTACAGGTAAGTTCAAGTTTTGTGGTTTGCACTTATGTGGACGTTGATGAACTATTAGAGATGTTTAACTATTTGCTTATTAGATGTTAAACTATGTGAATTATGATACAGTTAGATTTGATTTGTTTATTGCAATATGTTTAAAATCACTTAAATGAGATGCTTTCATATTTCTTTTGTTCTTATATTAATATTGAATGCATAAAATTATTGAAATGTTATGTAATAATATTTTTTAAGGCATGTGAATTCAATTTGTAAACAGCACAGCAGGTACGGATTAACTAAAAAAAAAATTTTTTTAATTTTTTTTTATGGCGGACAAATGTTCGTCGCAAAAAGGTTTTCTACGGCGGTTTCTATGTTCGTCGTAAAAAGGTTAAAGGCTTTTGCCACACCCTTTTACCGCGGTTTATGTTCGTCGCGAAAAATTTATTTACGGCGGTTTTAATGTTCGTCGCAAAAAAAAGTATTTACGGCGGTTTAAAACCGCCGTAAAAGGGTGTGGCAAAAGCAACATTAATTTCGTAGAACTTTTTTACGTCGAACACAGAAACCGCCGTATAAAACTATTTGCGGCGGACATAAACCGCCGTAAAAGCTTTTACTGCGATTGCTTTTACGACGGACAAAAATCGCCGTAGAACCGCCGTAAAAAACCTTTTGCGGTGGTTTTTGTCTGCTGTAAAAAGTCTTTTCTGTTGTAGTGCACTTTACTTGCTTAAGCTTCTTTTCCTTTAAGTTTTTGGTATATTGTATTCTCTAGTGCAATATTTTTGATCAACAGATTGCCTACTGTTGTTCTTTATTACAAGTGTCTTATGCAAAAGCTATTTGGTTGTTTAACTGATTATAAGTTTCTTAAAGTTTTTGGTTGTCTGTGTTTTCCATATCTTAGACCAAATCACAACCATAAATTTCAATTTTGATCATTTCCTTGTACTTTTATTGGATATAGCTTTATACATAAGGGCTATAAGTGCCTTGCTTCTAATGGTAGAATTTATATTTCTAAGCATGTTGTCTTTGATGAAACTCAATTTCCATTTGCTCAAAAGCATTCTCATGTCCTAACAATCAAAACCAAAACTCTTCTCCATAAATTCCTCCCATCCCATTGTATTCTTCCTCTTCAGTTTGTCCAGATTTTGTTTCTTTTTTTCCATTAAATTGTTCCTCTCTGATAGTTCCATCTTCTCATAGAGTAGAGCATTTTCTTGGTTCTTCAAATTTAAACACTTCTTCAATTGTACCAGCCTCACAATAGCTTCCACTTCGCCTCATGACTTACATGATCTTAATACATATCCTGTGGCTACTAATACACATCCTATGGTTACTAGAGCCAAAGCAGGCATATTTAAACCTAAGATAAATGCCACTGATCTTACACAACAAGAGCATTCATCAATTAAAGAAGCTTTTCTTGATACAAAATGGACCAAGGCCATGAATGATGAATATGCTGCCTTACTTCGAAACAACACTTGGTCACTAGTTTCTTTAGCTTCAGATAGGTCTGCAGTGGGCTGTAAGTGGGTTTTTTTTAAGCTCAAAAGAAATCTAGATGGAATTCTATCTCGCCACGATTACTGGCTAAGGGATATCACCAATAGGTTGGTTTTGATTTTACTGAAACATTCAGTCATGTAGTTAAACCAGTAACAATTTGAGTTGTTGCAACTATAGCCATATCTCATGGTTGTGTCTAGGACAATTGGATGTAATGATATGATAAATCAAACTAAATCATATCTTAAATCTCGTTTTAAGATGAAAGACATGGATGAAGCCTCCTTTGTTTTGGGTTTTGAGATTAAAAGAGATAGAAATCCAAGTTATTATATCTAGATCAAGAAAATTATCTAAATAAAGTACTCAAGCATTTTAACATGGCAGAATGTAAACAAGAATGTAAACCATTGACTACACCTATGTGCAAGCTACAACTTTACTAAAGAGATGTGTCCAAAAATTGAGGAGGAACTACAAGAGATGCAAAATGTTCCTTATACACAAGCCGTTGGAATTTGATGTATGCAATGACTAGCACAAGACCTGATATTTGTCATGCAGTAGGAGTAATAAGCTGATATAAATCAAATCTTGGTCAAGCATATTGGCAAGCAGTTAAAAGGACTATGAGACATCTTAAAGGCACAAAAGGTATGAAACTGTGTTTTGGTTTAAGTGATCGAGAACTTGGTGGCTATTGTGATGCAGATTTTGCAGATGATTTAGATAATAGAAAGTCAATAAGTGGTAACATTTTCTTATTTTGTGAACTACTATTTCTTGGCTTAGTAAGAAAAAAAGTTGTGTTGAAAGTCCAACATAGAGGCTGAATATATTTTGTAACGTAGCATCAAGTAATGCATTATGGGCTAAACAATTCATTGAAAGCTTGCAATTGGATTTAATCGTAAAGCTAGTCAATATGTTTTCTGATAATAAGTCCACCATTTTTTTAGTTAAAAGTAGAGCAAACAGCTCTACGGAAAAACTCTACGGACAAACACATTGATATCAATTATCACTATGTACAAGATATGGCAGAGAGATGAGAAATTAAAGTCGACTATTTACCCTCTAGTGAGATGGTGGTTGATCCTATGACGAAAGAATTATCTTTGGATAACTTTAGGGAGCATGTGACTACAATGGATTTGACTACATGTTTGAATTATAGTATAAAACTGCAATTACAATTATATGCAAAGGGATTCTAGGTGTCTGATAATCTTTAATATATATTTGATGATTTTAGGACATACCCTTAGGATTATTATAAATAACCTTGGTTACAGATTATAAGATCATCCAATTTTAATACACTTTTGTAGCTCTCAATATGTCTTGTGTGTACCCACCAGCCTAACGACAATGTATAAACAATATCAAAATCCTTCAAAAATCACTTTTCATATGAAATTAAATTATAAGGTAAATAACTCTTACCTTCCTTAAAGTTTTATAAATTTCGTTCCTAAGGTTGCACGCACCACCCTTGTGATTTGTTAAAATCTCACATGACATCTTATGGTTCCGAAAAATTTATCAAAATGCATTGTTGTTAATTAAAATTAACCTATTGGTAAATTTATTTAATAAAATTTGATTTTTAATGTATATTATTTTTTTTTAAATTTCTTTGGGTTTAGCATTTTAAGGGTCTTTTAGTCACTTGAGTTTCTAAATTTAATAAGATATGTTGACTTTGATTGATAGGAAAGGGTTCAAGATTTTGAAACCATAGAATGTTATAATTTTTTTAAACTATATAGGAGTTGTGTGGTATTGATCCAAATAATAATTATTATTTTATTTATCATATAATGCTAAAGTTTCTATTTTACCCATTAAGGCTCTGTTTAAGAGTTAGGATTGAATCGGATTGGACTGGACAGGAATTGGGATTGGGATTGAATTGGATTGGATCGAATTATAAGTAGTATTTTTTATGTTTGGAGTAGTATGGGAATGAGACTGGACTACATTAGTATACGACAAATTTTTAAGAAATCAATTTTTAACTACAAACTAATTAACTTTTATTCATGTTTAATTTGAATAAAATTTAATTTAATATTTAGTAAAAATATTTAAAAACTTGTTATTGTTTTTTTAAAAAAAATAATGCAAATTATTTTTTACATTAGGAATTAATTATTAATATAAATTTTAATTTTAATTTTTTGGGTTATTTTTATATTATTATTGCATATTTCAATAATTAAATGATTAATCTTAATTCTAGACTAAATATAATTAAATATTGTAGTTCATTAAAAAAATTTTAATTATTACTATATTATATTGTATATTATAAGCATTTTTATATTTTATATTACTATATTTATATTTTCTTAATAATAATTTTATTTTTATTAAATTAAATTTTATATTTAGTTTATTATTCTATCAATAATTCTTTGTTTTATTTAATATATTATCATATGATATTTAATAATATTATAATACGCTAATATCATTATTCATAAATTATTTATATATTATTATATTAATTTTTGTCTAATAATATATTTTATTATATTAATTTTACTAATATTATAAATTAAGTAGTGTAATTATTATCAATAGTATCGTAAAATATTTAATTATTATTTATATTAAGATTATATAATTTTTATAAATTAATTAAAATAACATGAAAAATTAATTTATATTTTTTATTATTTAATTAAAAAAGTGAATTATTATTTATTTATTATTTATTATTATTTAATAGTCTAAGCTTAGGACCATGGGACTTGATGCGTTTGAAACTAGCAAGTATACTAGTCGCACAAGTAATAAAGTGATAAGTAGATATCGTTCCCACGAGGATTGATTCTAATTGAATTTGTTATTTTCCAACAATAATAAACTAAACAGGGGGGGTTTTGTTGATTGATTAACTAAACTTAATACGAAAGCAAATGAAGAATAACACAAAGCAAAGTTAAATGGAGTGAAAAATCAATGAGAGACACTTGGTTAAGAGTTCATTCTCTGCCACAAGATATGAATTTGTGAATTAACATAGAATTGTAATCCAATTACAGCATTGAAGTTATCAACCGTAGATAACAACAAGCTCTGTTATCCCAATCTTTCCTTACTTTGTTGTTAAATAAAACAAGCTCTTTATTTAATCTCTATCCATTAAACAACCTAGAACAAGCTCTCTAAGTTTAATTCAATGGAAGCATTACGATGAGAAAGATAGGTTGATCTAAGCAATAATCACACAAGTTCAGATTATTTAACCTAGGTTGTATTTTCCAATTGCAATCTCTGATCACAATTTTGCTACTAATGATTGGAAATTCATGACAATTACGGATCAAGATTTCTAATCTAGCAATAGACAACAACAGATTATATTCAGTTGGCCATTCCAAATACAATCAGTAAGCAATCATAAGCATTAGATATGGGAAAATACAAGCAACTTCAATTAGAGAATTGGATAACAATTTCTTACACAATCAACTCACAAAATCCATATCAAGGGCTTTGAAATCACCCTCAACCAATTCAGATTTAGTTACACATATTCAATCAGAATAACAAATACAATACAGAGAAATTCCAGAATTGAAAAGGAAAGAAAGAACTTAGCAAATTCTTTGAAAATCTTCTTTGTAGATGAATCTTCTTGGAATTGTAGTTCCTCCTCTTTCAAAATCTTCTTTCTCCTTCAAGAACTCCAAGGGATGAGAGAAATCCAGAAATGCAGCCTCCTCCCACGTTTTCCCCTCTTCAAGTTATGAAAATAAAACCCTAAAATGTGTTTAATACTCTGCTACAGTAACTTGCTACAACTTGCTACAGTGCCCCGTATTTAATAACATGCTACAGTGATATATGGAATTACAAATATACACTTCTCATACCATTTTTATCACAACTTTCGGTACACTACATAAATTCGTGAACCGTAAATTTCTCCAAAAAATAGACTTCGAGAGCTTTTCAATGGTATATAGCATGTTATCCGGTTAATTGTATATCGATACAATCAACTCCGAGAAATTGGTTGATTAGCAGAGGTGAAAATGAAGGGTTTTACTCCATTTTTGTGCAAGTTGCTCCAAAACTCCTACAAACATCAAAACCACACAAAAACATAAAAATACCAAGGAATATAGCAAAGAAACATGGACGAATTGATATGAAAATGATATATAAATAGACACTTATCAAATTCCCCCACACTTAGACTTTGCTAGTCCTCGAGCAACTACAACGATATGAAAACAAAACTAAATCGAAACAGAATCAAAGAAAAAATTAAAACACACATGTTTTAACTTGCAAATAGGCCTCAAAGATTGTACATAATTATAACCCAAGGAAAACTTCAAAATAATGCACTTGATCAAGAATCTCATTACAAATATTAGTTTCGCTCTACTTCAATTCCTCCAGTGTGTGTGTGTAGAGCCATTCTCACCTAATAATTTGTAACCCGGATGAGTTTATGCATAAAAATGAATCATATTTAATAGTGAAGATGTGCGTATAAATGAACTCCATAGGCTTGCTTTTCAAGTCACTCTCCACTAATGTAGACATGCACAACACCAAGGATCAAGTAGGCTTTATTAAGCTTGTAACGTTTGGCTTGGGTGAAGGTATGATAAAGGATAATAATTTGGCTCAAATCACCCACAAACACATAAATCATTCAAGACTATGTAGAGCTCAACCCTATAACACAACTTCATTTCAATTCACCAGGTTACTCCCCCAAACTTATTTAGAACACTCAATCTTTTTTTCTTTTTTTTGCAGAAAACAAAAGAAAACTATACCCCCACACTTTATTGTTTCATTCTTTTTAAAAACACTTAAGGGTATAGATCTCTTATTCTTCTTCTTTTGTTCTCTTTTTGTTTTCTTTTTTTTTTCTTTTTTTTTTATTACACTTCCCCTCGCCCACACTTAAACAACACATTGTCCTCAATGTGTAAGTACGTGGACGATAAGTACAGATTGGCTTTTTTTTTTTTCTTTTTTTTTTTTTACAAACACAATAGAACTCACTTGCATTGCTCATGACACATCCCAACCTCCTCTAACTTCCCAAAACCAGAACATAGCTCAAAATTTAATTGTGAATGATCTACATGCTCATAGGTAAGGGATAAACTGTTTGGAACAAATTCATTTGAGGTTAGGAAATCTTTTAGTGAGTTAACAAAGAAAAAGGCTTACAAGAGGCTCAAAGGGGTAACTAGGGATCAATTTCAGTTAAGGTTGGCTATTAAGGCTCAAACGGTCCAAAGATGGCCTAAATCATTTCCCCAATGTTGCACAGTCTAGGATTTCGCCTCGAGTGACCATCAAACAAATCTAGAATTCATTGAAATCTGAAGAAATATTTAAATTACATAAACTTTCTCTAAGTGAACAAATAACTCAGTGATAATAGCTCAGTGCTCAATGTTGCGGAAGGAATCAAAGGCAAAGCGAAAACCAATAAACATTTCAAGCACACAGATCCATGCATCATTTATCATTTTCCAAGAGTTATTCTTAATTCAATCATTATCTTATCATCGACCCACAAAATGCAAGAAAAGAGGTACGTGGCGTTGTTACACCTGAGTCAAGATTGTATATTTCAACAATCCTTAGGACCAGTAGCCCGCAGACTTAAGGTTTCCAGCCTATATACCTTTATTATGAAAGAACAAAACAAGAAACAAGACACTTCAAACAACATGAAATAAACAAACTACAGATTTATTGAGAGAGAATGCGTTTCAAGAGTTAAGAAAACCCCATATTCTGCCATTCTCAGGTTTTTCCACAATGTTTTTTTTTTCGAATCGAAACTGATAAAGACAAAAACACACAACAACTCAAATTACATAAAACTAAACTTACTCAGAAAATAATAAAGTCCAACAAATCAGCAAACACAAACAAGTCAGTTAGAATGGGTCTAAAAAGTTTAGAAGTTAGCCTCCTTATTCAGCCATTATGGATTGAAGAGATCCAGAATGCGTTTCAAGAGAACTTGAACTTTTTAAGCCACCACTCTAAAAGCCAAGATTAGAAAATATTACCTGGGACGAAAGAAACAACCTGAAAAAAAAACTCAACTCAAATAAAAACAATAAAGAGAAAGCAAACGAAAATGAAGCAAACCAGCAATAGAGATTACAGATGGAGCGTTAAATCCAGTTTACGCCTCTTATGCCTTCTCCAAACCAATCTATCCGAGCTATTGTTGGATCAGGCGAATAGACGAATGCTTGTAATTTGTTGATTAACTCCCCTGCAGTAGAAGCTATAACCAGGATTTGCCTCGCCGACTGTGAGATGAAGTTTTTTTCTACTGCTTGATCAAGAAAAGACAACAAACCATCAAAAAAATATTGACATTTAACAAACCAATGGGTTTTCCGATGGATGTTTAGCTGTGCCCAAGAGGTGATTTGAAATATCTTCTCTAATGTACCATAACCACCGGGCAAAGCTATAAATGCATCAAATTTAATGACCATATGTGCAATACGCTTATACATGCTAGAGACCTGTAACTCTTCCCCCATGGTGTTGCCTACGATATCTCGTACAGCTAATGGTTTAGGGATAATGCCGAGAACTTTGCTCCCTCCCAGGGATGCAGCTGTCGACACACACCCCATTAACCCAAGACTACCCCCTCCATAAATCAAATGAATACCCCTCGCAGCTAATGTCCTACCAAGATCAAGAGCTGCTGTTGTAAACTCTCCATCTTTACCAAATTGCGATCCACAAAATACGCATATATTTTGGAATCGCCGAATTGGTGTTTTCTCCATTTCTAACAAGTGCTCTAAAACTTGTGTAAGACAATGATGCACGTTAGGTATTATGCGATTCAAGTGCAAGACAGGTTATGAAATGACATTTCAAAATATGCAGCATGGATATATACACACGTACAACTCTCAAATTTGACACATGGGGACATAATTTCGGTGGGGGTTGCTCGATGCAGATTTATCGCCCCAAGATTTAAAAAAAATGAGATATGCTTTCGGCGGGGTTTGACAAAACCTACACACTTGTCTCCCACGTGAAACATGAAAAATAGAGATATACTTTCGGCGGGGTTTGAAAAAACCTCCACACTTCTCTCCCACGTGTACTTATGCCATAGGGTAGTCATATGGTTTGTCAAAAAGAAAACTTGAAATTAAAACAAACAAAATCAACAAACAACAACAACACAAAAACACCATTGATAATCAGATCAAACGAAACAAGAAAGAAATAAAATTCGACAACAACAACACACATTCAAATATACAAGTCGTTGTGATTGTGGCTCACATCTTCCTCTGGTTTTACGTCCAGTAACGGCTGAAACGCCTTCTATGAGTCGGGGATTTGCTTCCATCCAGTTTTCTTATAAACTGGCAAACAGGGTCGTTTTTAGTCAGATTCCCTAGACTATAACACTGCAATTCATCACGAAATTGTGTCCATAGATTAAGCAATTCACGCTGAACAAGTCCACAAGAAGTGACTCGAGAGTTAACAAAACATTATCCAGCGACTCATTACTCAAACCATTCTTAATAAATGAAAGTTAATCTTCTCTATTCCTGGACGCAAAACCTAATGAACGACAAGTCTGGTTACAATTCCATCTAGCACATTTATAACATACTTGTAACCTTTTCGCTCTTCGCCTCTTGGCGTAGTAGCTCTTTCCTAGACCAGGCATGTATTTTGCGAGATTAATGTCCGGCTCACCGGACAATCTCACCCTGGCTTCGATAAGCCATCGGATATCCGCAGGCAGATTTAAGAGCATCAATACCCAAAGTCTAGTCATCCGTACTTTATAATTTTTAAACACAACATTTTGAGGAAGTGAAGGGAAATATTTACGAAGGTTCGATAGAAAGATATCAGCATCCATTGAAGAGAAGAAAAGGAGAGATATTACCGATAATGCGATTGAGTTTGTTCTTCTCCCAGATATGCACGTTTTAAACCTTTGAACAATGGCTTCAACTCCCGTTTGGATGTTTTCTCAAGCTGTTGCACAAATGAACTCAAAGCATGGAATAATCAAATTAAACGCAAGAAGAGAAAACAAAACAAAACAAAACAGAATTGAGACACATAAAAGAAATAAAAACACAATAGTAAACAAAAGTCAAAAGCAAACAATAAAATAAATGAGACAGATGACAAAGAGAGATAAAACCTAATCAATTATGACGGATAAAGCCCACGAGAGGAATCACCTCGAGATATAAAAATTGATCATTACTACCTCCTTTTCTTCTTCTCTTTTTATTTATTTGTCAAAAACATTGGGTTGCCTCCCAATAAACGCTTAGTTTAACGTCCTCAGCCTGACCTTACCTGCCATCACCCATCAAGATAAGTTGGCTCATAGAGAGGTACCTCATCGATGTCCTGCATCACTGAATTATCATAGTAAGGCTTCAACCTGTGCCCATTCACCTTAAATACTTTATCCGTTTTTAAGCTCTTGATTTCCACTGCACCATGAGGAAAGACATCAGTAATAACGAAAGGTCCAACCCATCGAGATCGTAATTTACCTGGAAATAACTTGAGGCGGGAATGAAATAAAAGAACTTTCTGTCCCACTTCAAAATTCTTCCTGCAGATTATTTTATCATGAAATGCCTTAGTTCTCTCCTTGTAAATTCTGGAATTCTCATAGGCATCATTTCTAAGTTCTTCCAATTCTTGCAATTGAAGCTTCCTTTGTTCACTAGCAGCATCCATCTCCATGTTACAAATCTTTACTGCCCACCATGCTTTGTGTTCGAGCTCTACCGGAAGGTGACATGGCTTACCATAGACTAACCTGTATGGAGACATACCAATAGGTGTCTTGTAAGCAGTCCGGTATGCCCAAAGTGCAAGTCGTAGGCTCCAATCTTTTCTGTTCGGATTCATTGTCTTCTCAAGAATGGACTTGACTTCTCGATTTGAAACTTCAACTTGACCACTAGTTTGTGGATGATATGCAGTAGACAACTTGTGAGTGATGTTGTATTTCTTGAGCAAGGCTTCAAATGATCGGTTGCAGAAGTGTGTCCCTCTGTCGCTAATCATGGCTCTTGGTGTTCCAAATCTCGCAAAAATGTTAGATTTCACAAAATCTACAACAACTTTAGAATCATTAGTTCTCGTAGCTTTTGCTTTCACCCATTTAGAAACATAATCCACAGCAAGTATAATGTAAACATTACCAAAAGATGAAGGAAAAGTACCCATGAAATCAATGCCCCACACATCAAAAATCTCAACAATAAGTATAGGGGTTTGTGGCATTTGATTTTTGGCACTTAAACTACCTGTCCTTTGACAACGGTCACAAGCTTTGCAGAACAAATATGCATCTTTGAACAATGATGGCCAGTAGAATCCACAATCAAGAACTTTAAGGGCTGTTCTTTTTGGTCCG